>VXBZ01011158.1:770374-877321 GCA_013399135.1 Heliornis fulica | reverse complement strand
TATGTTATCCTCAATTTTTCTGTGACATTTGTACAAACTCTAGAATTTTCTCAATATTATGAAACAGTTAACTTTGAAAATTCACTTTTGGATAGTGCATACAAACTAACTGCAGAGAAGGCACTGCAGTTGTAAATTGGAGGCATTTGATCTAAAATGTATTACAATATTTGACATTTGAGAAAATACTAACTTAAAACACTAATTAAGTTTTAAAAAATCGGCAAAAGCAAAACTTATAGTTAGGAACAACCAAGTTAGGAAAGCTCTATATCTGAAATGGTTTAAGTGTCATTACTTTGGCCCGGTCCCAACATACATCCACCCCCATATTATAACTGCTGAGGGGGAAAAAAAATATAAATCACCATTGGGAGCTCTATTTCCTCGGGTAACATTGGTAAAGCACATAAACCTCCTCCTGTGGAAGCCAATGTAAGCTTGTGAATCTGTACACGTCTATGAAGTGTTTCTGGAGCTGTGGTGCTGCTGGCCTACGCCTGCAAAGGCCTTTGTGCGCTGAGCGTCGTGTGCAGCGTGTGTTGTAACAGTGGAACATGGAAAAAACCAAGCCCAGCCAAATCCCTGAGCCGGGCTGGGACTGCAGACACTGGCAAGCCCTCAGCTATGTCCAGATGCAGAGGACACAGAGTTCAACAAGTGCACAGTCTATCAATGGCTCCTATGTGCCTCTCATTGCCCTCACTGCACTGTCCCACAGTTACCTGCCTAACTGCTGTGTGCTAAGGAGTGATAAAATATCAGTTTAACACAGAAAACTGAGTTCCCACTCTATCAGCAATTCCCTCCTCAGTGGTGGAGGCAGCACCACCAAGGAGCAAATCATTCCAGCCTAAGTTTCTCTTTCTTCCCCTCTTTAGCTGGGACTGATTAATCAATCTGTTAGTGTCCTAATTACAGGTATCGTAACTGGGTTTTGTTTTGGTGTATGAGTACGCAAGAAAAAAACAAAGAAAATTAAGTCCATTTGACCCATATGAGAAGTTTTTTGTGTTTCATTTTTTGGATATTTGAAACCTGGTAAAAAAAATCAACACGTTCTGATTGTCCATTCCAGGACATAATATTCTACTTATTTTCAATTAAACTTTAACTTCTGTAATTTTAAGTTGTTTAGCTCATTCTGTCTTCTAATTCTTTAATTTAGTTCAGTCCTGGCTTGCAAATAATATCCTCTCTACAGTTGTTTCCTTTATGGATTATATAAAGAAAAAGAAATCCTTCAGCCCTGTATTTAAACACCCTCCCTCACTACTGCTGCTCCTGTGGGCAGTGCCACCATTCATGTGAGAGAAATAGCAAATAATTACATGATCTTGACTTTAGAACTAGCAGTATCTCACTGATAAAGTGCTGTGAGAAAACAATAGGCTGGCACATGTACCATAACTTATTAAGTTAATATAGCCCAGATAAATACCTAAAATTGCCACTATGTGTTAAATTAATGTTTATCTGCGCTGAATGACTGTGGTTCCCACCTCCTGGAATTTCAGGAAAGAACTTCTATTTCCTGAAGGGCCTCTCTTTTAGAACAGGGGCAACTGAGTCTGATAAACAAGCAAGCAAAACCACAAGTCAGTGGTGCCAGGCCCCAGTCTCAATCTCTGTATGTGATCCCAACAGCCTCAAAGAGCCAGCAGGCAATTACTGTTCACAACAGCACGGCATCTCCGGGGTGCTGTGCCTGCTGCGATCGTTTTCCCAGCTCTGCGTTGCAAAATTCATCACTGTAACTGAAATACATGTTTTGTTCTGCTTCTCTGAAATGCAAGGTCAGCCCTTAAGGTGGGGATAGCGGCACCGCTCCCCGCCAGAATGGTACAAATCGCATTAGAAAACTTTATTTGCCATTTTGTCTTAATAACAAAAGGCACTGAGCACATAATCCAAGGAAGGATACTTCTGCCAGGCAGCAAAGTTAAAGAAAACTTCTTACAAAATTCTTACAGCATGTAACAAGCTTCCATTTATATAGCTGCATATACAGTTGTTCCTGACAAGTACGGCAACACGCAGCGCGGAAACTTGCACTGACGTCTCGTGCACCTGAGCAGCAGATCTCTGCAGGGATTCTGCTGAGTATCCCCAAGTGTGGACATGGGGACGTTGGGTTGGGCTGAGGATGGAAAGGGCTGTGGTGGAGGTCTGTTCGGGGAGATGACCGTTTTCTGCCTAGTGCGAAGGCCACGTGGAGTTTGTTTGAGGATGCTGTGATCGATACAAAATAGAGAGGTTCCATAGTTGAGACAAAATGAAACCTTAACTGCCTTTTTCACAGAATGAACTTTGCTCTTACTGCTGAAATTACTAGCTGGGCCGCCAGGCACACTACCACCAAGGAACCTTAGGTCTCTCTTGGTGCTTCCTAACAAATAGAATAGAGTCTGGCCTGCACAGTTATCATTATAATGTCAATATAAATATAATTACATTTTCAGAATTAGTGCCGCTAGGAAACAAAATCATTTTAGGTTTCTCCTGCTGTGTCTGTATGAGCTTGGGGTCTAACTGGCAACCAGGGAAATTTGGCCTTTGTGCTCAAATAATGTAATGCTATGCTTTCCATTTTGAGATGAAATTACTACTAGTGGGCTTTATGCCATAGGAAAAGAATTTTTGTTGCTAAATCTTTTGGTGGTTCAGGCTGCTTTGTCTCACCACTTAAGTATTTACATGACTTCACGTACATAGATATACAGCTAGAGGGGTGTGTGTGTCTTTTTAGGGAAGTTAGTGGGAAAGACCTTATGATGATCATTACAATGAGTGTGATTTTTATGGAAAAGATGATGAGCCTCTTGGTACATATTCATGTACCCTGAGCACCCTTTCTTCGTAGGACTCTGGAGATGGATGAGGAAACTCAGCTGACAGCTCACCAACTTTCACCTGCTCCAACGTAATGTCCTAGACCACTTGGGATACTAACAGCTCCATCTCTGCTGGGAGCACTCAGCGGTAAGCCCTGGCATACTGCTTATGTCTGTGACCCCAACGGGGCATGCTAAAGGTTTCCTGGCAGGCCACATGCCCACGTTCTTCCTGGTGAAAGCAAGGATGTATACTGGTTTGGGATTACCATATCTTGATTACCATAGGCTTGCATTCTCTGTCTTAGTGTACAAGTCAATTAGGAAATGAATGAGTAGTTGCAGATTCCTCAAGAGCTTCTTGTGCATCAAAGATCCACTTTTAGAATTGCAGAAAGTCTGGTATTAGTTTAGAGTGATGGTGAAGAGCCAATTCTCCCTATTTAAATAGGGAGCTAATATTGCAGTGGACAAAACTGTTCTCCAGCATATTTTCAAATAAGATAAAATAACAAAGTGAAACCAGTTTTCCTTGGACATAGCCATAAGCCTTGTTCCAAAAAGTCCAAAACTGTACTACATCACTAGTATTTCGGTCACTGCTTTAGCACTGTCCCACTGCAGCGATTTAGAGCAAAGTCTTGCCTGCATTCTGATGAAAGCAAAGGAAAACTGGCACTTGCTCTTGCCTGGCCAGCCAGCTTCTGAGTGCAAATCATGCCCACCTACTGCCCTTATTCAGTGGTAAGGGTAAAAATAAAGTGAGGGAAGGCTGGAGTTTTAGTTCAGATCAGAAGTGTGCTTCTGAGTCAGCCAGCCTGATTCCTCCCACTTACCATCCTTTTTCCTGTGCCACAGGTCCGAGCGTATGAACTGGACTTCTAGGTGAAGCCAGCATGGGAAAGGACAATGCCTGTGCTCCAGCTGGTTGTACAATACAGGTGTGAGGTCCTCACTACCAACTGTAGATCTGTTCCTGTTTGGCTCCTTACCTTTCAGATGCCCAGAATACATCAGCAGGTAAAAAACTATTATTGCTTTACAAACTGTTGGGTTTACTACTGATGTTGTTTCAAATAAGCACTAGGAACTCCAAAATAGTATAACGTTCATGCCAAATGAATGGTAAAAAGATGCATGCTAAAAATATATGCTTTTCCACTACATCTTACATGCCAGATCTGCTTATTTATTCCTAGGTAGAATGAATCTTTGCTTTAATTACTTCATACTAACTATATGCTTTTAAACTGTGAGTAAAAAAGTGATTTATTAGTTACAGTTGCAGTGAGCAAAATACATAGAGGCTAGGGGAAATGCATCCCTTTGTAGATCACCACTGTAGACCCTTTTTAACTCCTACCAAGCCTTACGAGCTAAGGCTCAAGTAGTTTATAGCCTGTGAACAACTGAGAGCTTTTTTCAGACTTTAAAGACACCAATGCCATCTCTCTATTAGGCACATAGCACCCCTGTCATTCCTTTAACCACTTCAGGTGTCAGAGGAAAAAATTGCAGTTTGAAGATAAAACCTAAAAAACCACAGAGAACTTATGATCTCGTACTGAAGATCTCAGACAGGACTTTGTTCAAACATTTCTATTGGTTTTAATTTTCCTCTTGATTTTTTCTGTCAATGTGTGAAATTGCAAGTAGGTCAGAATCTTAAAATCAGTACAGGATAAATTAATTCACAAAATCTCTAGGTAGCTGAATTTAAGATTTTATAATCTGGCCAATTTCTACTGTGTAAAATTGTACACTTGTATTGTTTTTCCCTGCTGAACATCTGAAAATGACAGCATTAAAGAATTAGTCCCCAGAGTGTTATTACCCACTTCCAGCTGATGGGGTACAAAGAGGCTTGATGGCTTCTTCAATACACTGTGGTAAAGCTGGGAAAGGGACCCAGATGTCCTGGTTCCTCATCCTGTCCCTGAACCGCAAACCACACGTCCATGCCTTATTAGCGACAATCACAACGCATGAAAACAGACTATTTATATCTAAATATTTCATCTGTTCTCACTCATTATTCTCCAACTCACCAATGTAATTATGTTGGCAAGGCGACAGTATCTTTCCCAAGTAAGCACAAACAGATTGCTAGGTTTTCTGCTGAGATGCAAGCTGCAGAAGAGGAGTTCCCACATAACTAAGATCAAAAGGGCTGTGTGTTCATTGAAACATCCGTGGTACTGCAGCAGTGGCAGAGAAGGTTTCTTAACGTTTTCCTCCTTTGACTCTGACAGCTGTGCTAAAAGTACTGATCAAGAAAGGTTAACACTGTAAGGAATAGCAACACAGAATGAGTTTAAGACAAAAGGGTGGGGGGGGAAAAAAGGAAAAAAAAAACAGTAAAAAAGGGGCTTTGGAAAGTTCTGGGGTTTTTTCAATTAATTCAATTCCTTCTCAGTGCAGGGGATGAGCCTATCCTTTTTGCAAATCCCCAGTGAGATGGCCCCTGTCCTGGAGCAAGTTCCTTGCTTGGAAGCTTAAAGCTCGGGCAAGTGTGGAAAAACCCATGAGGAGGTGGCTCCAGGCAGGGCTCAGGGGTGCTGGAGGTTTCAGCTGGTTCAGCGTCACAGCTCATTTCCCATCGCTCCTGCCCCAGTGGGAACACTGGCTGCACATCTGCAGACAACTTGCCATGGAAAGGCACGCAAACCCCAGAGGAGAGATGGGAACTTTACAAAGCCAGGACCAGTACTACTGGGATAGAAACAGGCAGGGTATGTAACTGGTAGCTTTAGCTGAGTAAAAGCAGATAGAGCACCGCTAGCCATTTGTCTGTGATAAGCTGGAAGTTTCTTCTGTACAAATGAGGGACAATATGGGGGAGGCTGTTAGAACAAAAACTCACAGTGGTTAAAGGTTAGATTAATAACGAGACCTAAGTTTGTCCTGTCCAAACACTACTTGTAATAACACTGTGTACAGGTCAAGCAATATCTCACAGTCCCCCAGTGCTGCATAACAAGCAACTCTGGACAGAAAAATAAGAAAATTTGCGCAAAATAAATCTGTAATGCACATTTCATAAATATTATTACAAATAGTCTAAGTGATTACATATTCTCTGATCAGAAAAACCCATGCTTGTTCTGGTAATATCCTTGCTTCCATTTATGGGGAATAATGAAGCATCCTCAGCAGAACACAAAATTCACAGAGACTTTTGCTACTGAAGTCAGTGACACCCATTTCACTCTATATAAGGCAAGGACCCCAGCTCTTGATACTGCTTGGGCTGCCCCATCCTGGGACTGAAGTGTCAGCTACAATCTGCCTCCCAGATGCAGACATCTTAACATTGTGTCATATATATGCCATGTGTACGATCCTTTTTATTTTTCAGTGACATGCAGAGGCGTGCTTGCATTTGTTAGTGTGTAGACAACACGTACACTAGTTCTTCTCCATAGGATACCGGAGTTTATCGCCATAGAACTTCAAGTTACTAATTCCAAGCAGACTCAGAGAAAAGGTTGAGAATACAACATTGATTGACAGTGTTCAGGTTTCAAAACCAATCACCAATTAACAGGAACATTTTGGCTGGAATATTTAGCCTGCTGACCATGCAAGTGTAACTCTAACAAACGTCCCTAGTAACAGAACACAGCCAGCTGCATTTGAGAACGTTGGATGGAGAGGGCAGATTAAGAGCACTATGTTTCCATCTGTTACTGGTCAGAAACTCTCCACTGTACATGTGCTCTTCTGTTTTTTCTTGTCCAGTGTTTAGTGACTTGGTTTGGCCTCAGTACGATCCTGAAGTCCTCGTTGTTGAACACCGCAAGTGAAATGGGCACCATAACCTCTGCATGGCCCTGGAGCTGCACAGGAATTATTTCCTGCTCTCTGCAAAGGAAGATGCCTTCAGATTTTGTTAAATGATAACAAATAAGGGAAAGGAGGCCTCCCCTAGTTGTAGCAATCCTATCCCTCCCACTGGGCTTTCCTGGAGGTGGCTGAGTTGAAACTCCCGGGTTTTATTTTCAGAACATGGTCAGTCATTCTTCATTTTGATATTTTAAAGTAAACAATTCTTGGTTCTGATGTATTATTCAAGTAGAGACAAGTGGGTATCCAAACATCCAGCCTGCACTGGATGACAACCTTCTCAAATCGCTTGAGAAATTTCCCTATTGCTATTGTTATCATTTTCCATTCACTTCCTCCAATTATTAAACACTTCAAACATTGCAGCCTGAGTTTTCCCCACAGCTGTGGGGTGAAGCAAGCAAGAGCTGTGTTACTTCAAGCTCCCTTGGACAGTGCTTGCCCACAGGAGAAGAGAGGGAGCTGCACAGATGGTGCCGGTATCACGTTAATACAGGAATAACCTGTTGAAAGTACATTTGTTTTCAAACCTTTCAGTGAGAAAGTATCAGTTTCAGAGTGAGGAATTAATGATTTTTAACCTGCCTATCATGCTCTTTCACTGCTGGCATGAAAAATCATTATTGGTGTTTCAAAGCTGCAAGTAGTAATGTTGAGGATATTTTTGTTACTGCCAAAACATTTACATGAAACTGCTATTCAGATCAAATTATCTCAAAACTGCAAAGCATGCGTGGATTCCAAATTATTCAACTTGGAGATATTGTTGCATATTGAAATTACACAGTAGAAACCAGCAAAACACTGCCACTGCTTCAGAGTCATTAGGAATGACAAAAATAGCTCTTAAAAGAGTTCTTCTCCTTAAATGTCCTATTCTAACAGACGTAGGATTTCCTTATATTTAAAACAGTATTTCACTGCCAGAAGAAATAGCTTTTCACTCTTTAAGGCAGACTGGTTGGTTCTCACTACTTTTTCCACACTTTAAACATGAACATCACCACTCAAAGAGAACAGTGGTGTGGAAGTGATGGAAACTCAAGTACAAAAGATGGAGAGCTATGACTACCTGTAGAGTGACAGATGGAAAATGTAAATTCAAAAAGTGCAGTAAACTGTCCAACCTGGTAGGATCCAACTGACTGTTCAGTTTTCTTTCTTTGCAGCTCATACCTGTCTTTCAGCAACATACCAGTTATGGAAAAGACTCAAAAATATCACCAAATAAGAGGACTGGGCAATGCTGTGGATTCCAGGCCTTTGATGAACCATCATTTAAGGTATTTCAGTGAATTTTCCTTTGCACAATACTCTAAACATCATTATTGCTGCTGTTCAGTAAGGATTCTGTGTTGCAATGAATGAAAGAGATGGCCACATTAAAGATGTCCCTGAGAATAGCATGGTTACCTAAAAGAACCATAAAGGTAACTTTCCAGGAATCACAGGAAGGGCTGTCTAATTTGGCAACAGAGCTCAGGGTTCATTTTTTGCAGAGAGGGGATGGACAGATAAAACCACAATAAGAATAGTGATAAATCCAGATACTTAGAATTCTACTATCAGAAAAGAGTTGACAAAGAAAGTGAGGGCTATAGCAAGAACTCACCTGTGAGGAACATTGACTGTGGCACTGGAGTGGTGTCCTTTTCCCTTTCTGTCACTGATAATTGGACTCTGGCATCTGAAATTTGTGTGCTTTTTCTGGGCAAGTTTGTAGTTAATTTGTTCTCATTCCTCCCGTGAAACATCGTGAAAAGCAATGTGGTGTGACAGGTTCCCCAGATGTCCTGAGAAGTGCTCCCTTGGTGTTTGTCTGTAACAGGGAATTGGTCCTATCTCAGTATGATACCTTTTTGTCATGGTGATTTCAGAATCAACTTGCTAAAGACATATTCTGCACTAAGCACCCCATGCAAAAGGAGAATCATAGTCAGTGACACCTGTCTTAGAACATCCTGTCTTAGAATCTGACCTGCTTCTCTGGGAAAGGGAAAAGATATTAAAGAAATAACAGTATTAGGAGTGATGAAACACTAATGATCTCTTCAGAGGCTGTGCTTTGTTCACTTTTAGTGTGCAGGCAGTGACAGCTATTTAAGTAGAATATGCAGAAGAATGACCACGAGCATGCACAGTGCACACACTTCAAACTATAGCTCCCACTCTGTTGCATTCAGATAAAGTGGTTTTTCTTTAAAATAGTGAAGGATTAAAGTTTTCATGTCTTGGAGGAGGAACAAACCTTCAGTTTCACAAAATCAGACCAATTGATTGTAAGGCATCAGTAAAGCATCTGGCACTGTCTCCCACAGCATCCTGGTGGGCAGACTGAGGCAGTGTGGCCTGGAGGGCAGCGCAGTGAGGTGGATCGAGAGCTGGTTGAAGGGAAGAAGCCAGCGAGATGTGATCAGTGGGACAGTGTCTGGTGGAGGCCTGTAATTACTGGAGTCCCTCAGGGGTCAGTACTGGGACCAGACCTGGATGAGGGAATAGAGTGCCCAGTCAGCAAGTTTGCTGATGACACAAAGCTGGGAGGGGTGGTGACACACCATAAGGTTCTGTTGCCATTCCACAAGATTTAGACAGCCTGGAGAGCTGGGCAGGGAGAAATGGAATGAGATTTAACAAGGGCAAGTGTAAGGTCTTGTATCTGTGGAGGAACAACCCCAGGTACCAGTCCAGGTTGGGGACTGGCCTGTTGGAGAGCAGTGCAGGTGAGAGGGACCCAGGGCTCCTGGTGGGCAGCAGGATGACCATGAGGCAGCAATGTGCCCTAATGGCCAAGAAGGCCAATGGCATCCTGGGGTGTGTTAGAAGTGGGGAGGCTAATAGGTCCAAGAGAGGTCCTTCTCCCCCTCCCGCACCTGGAATATTGTATCCAGTTCTGGGCCCCTCAGTTCCAGAAGGTCATGGAACTCCTTGAAAGAGTCCGGCACAGGGCCACCAAGATGATGGAGTGGAACATCTTCCATATGAGGACAGGCTAGGGGAGCTGGGTCTCTTTAGTTTGGAGAAGAGGAGACTTGAGGGGTGACCTCATTAATGTTTATAAATATTTATAGAGTGAGTGTCAGCAGGATGGATCCAGGCTCTTCTCAGTGATGGCCAGTGATGGGACAAGGGACAATGGGTCCAAGCTGCAACATAGGAAGTTACATCTGAATGTAAGGAGGAACCTTTTCCCTGTGAGGGTGACAGAGCACTGGCACAGGCTGCTCAGAGAGGTTGTGGAGTCTCCTTCTCTGGAGACATTCACGACCAATCTGGATGCGTTCCTGTGAGGTTTAATCCAGGTGATCCTGCTCAGGTAGGGGCATTGGACTAGATGGTCTGTCGAGGTCCCTTCCAACTCCTAATGTTCTGTGATTCTGTGAATTGCTGTGTTAATAGTGACTAAATTCTTTATCCAGACTCTACAGACAGCAGCAGTAAGTGGTGCTACAAAACACACAGGACACCACGGCACTGGCTTTCTATAATTAAAACAGGTTTCTAATAAAATGCTTCTCTCATGCAAGTTCGACAAATTCTTGCAAAGCCATGATTTTGATGAGAAATTGGCTAACCCTGAAATAGCCCTATAAAACAGAGATGATCTTGTAACCTGGGCATTCCTTCATAACTTTTAAATTCAGTTCTTTCTGAACAGGCCCTTTCCCTGAAATGCCATCTTTTGTTAGATTTCATAGTCATCCTCTATGTTTTCCATCATTTTTTCATTTACTGATGAGATGCTGATCTCCTCACAGGCACAAAATAGAGGCGTGCAAAGCCAGTGATATGAGAATGCTTGAAATGGTGATGAAGGAGCTGACTGCCATATCACACCTCACTATCTGGAGTGCTTCTGACAGGGTAGGTTTGGAAATGCTGTTGACATCATCCAGAAGAGGGGCACAAGGTTTCCAACATCATCTCCTTTCTTAGAAACTCTTGAGACTTCTGGGAGGAAGAGTCAGGTCTTTGTTCTCCACCTTAAAGACATTTAAATTATGGCTCTGATGCAGTAGATCATTTCAACACCTACTTTGTGTTGGACAAGTGGACAAGCTCCAGTGGGTACCTGGAAGTGTGTGGGCAGTCAGATGATACAGGCACATAGGTAGATATTCTGCTAAAAGAGGCTTCAAGTTGCATTTGGGAAAATAGGCAGTTAGATAAAAAAGAACACTTTAATTCCTTCTTTTTTCAACTACATTTTTCTTAAAGTAGGGCTGTGTGAAAATCTGCACTATTGTACATATAAATATGTAAAATGTGGTAGATTAAAAGAATTTTCTCCAGGGACCTTTTTTAGTCTAGACGTTACTGACATATCCTGCCAATTTGTTTGTCTGGTCTCCAGTGAACCTAACATTTGATACTGTAGGCAACCTAAAGATCGTTGATAAGGTGGCTGCTTCCTGCAGCACTCACTGTATGTTCACAATGAACTTCTAAAAATACAGTTTATAGCTTTCAGCTTTCTAGTCACCAGGAATGGAGGTTATCCACTGAATTGCTCAGCTTTCAGATAAAGGAAAATGTGTTCCTTGTGCTTGCTCGTCTCTGGCAAGACCAGGATGGAGGTCTACAGAATTAAGGTATTTAAATGCAGAGCAGACAGACAGTGTTTCCAAAGTCACAGGATGGACCAAACAACCCATGGTCTTGGCTACTGAAGGGTGCTACAGGAAAAAAAGGGGAAAAATGCACTAGTATATTTGGAGATCACTTGAATGTATTGACACAGGAACTTCTTCTTTTCCCTCCCCCAAGAATGAAACTATTCTTTAAGAACTGTTATCTATGTCATGTTAACTGTGAAATTTTCACAAAAAGATTATCCTAGCCTTTCCATACTTAGAATGTTAACATGTGATTTATTTTTTTTTTTAAATATATTTTGGGATGCTTCCTCAAAACTGGTATGCTAGAAGTGCAGAGTAATACTGCAGCAGTTCTTAATGTGTTATCCTGCCTTCAGGGAAAGCTTGCTTTCAAATTCCTGAAGTAAAAGTTGGCCAAGCCCTAGGTCTTTAAGAATTATAAGGATCTTGAGACTGTCTAATATCCTGAAATTCCTCATAGGAAGAACTTTCAGAACATAGATAATTCAGTGTCACCTTCTCTACATCACCCCCATTCTGCATGTTTCATCACATGCCTTTATCCCATGGTAGACTAAGGCAAAGCATCTTTGAGTTGTTATTTCCATTCTAAAATCCTCTAATTGAGGTAACTTTCTACATGGTGAATTTGTAAGAGCTGACTTTGATCTTGTTTATTACCTTGAGTCTTCACTCTTTGGTAGCTATTTACACCAGCAGCAACAAATTGGAGACTTCTGGATACAAACCACTGGAGACAAAGCTGAACATAAGAAATAAAAGGCATTTCCACTAGAAAGATTCCAGTAACTAAGCTGATCTTCAGGGGATGATGCTGACTCATTAATGGTACTTCTCGCAGCTCCTTTATTGCTTTTTAGTTAAGCACACAATGCAGCTGTGTAATTAGGCCATAGGCACAATGAGACAAAAGGCACATGTGGCTTTTTTGCTGGTTTCAATTTTTTTCCTTCTAGTTATTACTGGGCCCAATCTAGTGACAACAAATAGACACCAAGAAGAGTTGTGTTCAAATGTTGCCATTTTAGTTTGGTTTTTAAAATCCTTGCTGTTTTCTGAAAATACTGTTTTACTACAAATTAGGTAAAGCTCATTTTTTTCTAAATGCCTCTTGAGAAAGAAAGACAAGAATATTTAGAATTCAAATTTTAAAATTACTTGGGAGTAGAAGTCTAGGAAAACGTGACTCCTGTTCTCTCCATCAGATAAATCAAACATTGTTCTAAAAAGTTACAGAAACCAGCTGTAGGAATAATCAGATTATAATTTACTCAGGGATGCATAGCTAGCTAATTATTTAAGATCTGAGAAGCTGCAACAAGAGACAAGGATATTTTCAAGAATTTTGAAGAAAACATTGAAAGCTCAGGACCAAACTGACCCTGATGCAGGAAGACAGGGAATTATGGTAGTCTGGGCTAAGCAAGGAGCATTTTTGGCATCTGAAATGGAAATAAGACCATACAAGAAGAAGAAACCACAACAGGCAAGCAAAGTTGCATATATGCAATTATTGTTGTTACTGGTGAAATGGGAATGGTCAAAGCCATGTTGGAGCTAAAAATAAGGGATATAAAAAGTAACAAGAGGCTTCCAGGTGTATGCTAGTAGCAGAAGACCATGAGCTTGCAGGTTAATTAGTTACTAAGTTTCAATGAAGACCTAAAATGTTTCTTTGCAGACTTCACCTGCACAGGCTGTGGTGCATGGACTTGTTTCTTCTCAGAAAGGCACACAAGAAGTATAGAAAGAAAGGAAGTTCACTTTTTTTGTTCTCTGTTTCTGAGGTATCCATCACTGAAAGAATTCTGGGCTCTCCATGCATTTAATATGTTCCCTGGCTGTGCACAGGCAGCTCTGGTTGGAATGCATGATGATAACCTGGGAGTCTTCATCAGCCCCCAAAATGGTGCTACTGCAAACCCTAGCAGTATCCTTCAGCACAGTCTCACAGCTCTGCTGTGATACAACGCCAGTGTCATACTGGGTGTGGGTTAGACTTGGACTACCCAGTGAGACTGCAGGTGAATTAGGAGCACAAGATACTGAAAGCCATTGAGTCTTGTGCTTGCCCCAAGACAAGCAGCTAATTTTTGAACTTAGTTCTGTGCAGTTTTTGATGATTCCCACATTGCAGGGACACTGTGAGAGCCAACACTGCTAATTTGAAACCAGCCTTGTGAAGTTTGTGAGCTCCTACTTGAAGGCAGCAGTGCCTTGAAGTTTATGGAGACCAGGCAAGTCATCCACAAGGCAAGCCATCTTTATATGGAAAAGTGTATTTACACTCTCTCTCACCTACATGTAATGAATGAAATTGAGTTCAAAGCTGTCATACAGCTGTAACCCAACCATTCTTCAGATTAAATATCCATTCCCAATTAGGCTGACTCTGTGAAGAGCCTATTACAGTATGCCAGTGATTAATGCAGCGTTTGCTAAGCAATACCATTTCTGCTTTGAAACTGTTCTGCAACAGTGGAAAAATATCTTTCTTATCCAATATGTGTCTGAATATTGCACTAATTTTGTCAGCATGGTCTGTAAATGAGCAATGCTTCAAACTCTGCTATGGGGTAAAGGAACAGTGTAAAATATTTTTTCTTTGAAAACCTAAAATTTAGATTGCGTGTTGTCTCATTAATTGTAATTAGTTTGGATTATGTAATGCTTGAGCCTATAAGATGGCAAAGAAATGAATGTTTTCTATTTGGAGTCCATTAAGAAGTTCTGGTTTTGCCTCAGTCTCTCTCTTCCCCAAATGGAAAGTGAGATGTTGAGATCTTCTGTGGACTTCGTGGCATTCTTTTTGGGTGGTTTTCATACTCTGTATATTGTGTAATAACACAAAAAAGCCTCCAGGCTTGTGGCTACTTTCTGTGTTTTTATATAGAGAGCTACAGAAATACCAGAGTACTGGTAGCTACTGGTCCAGCCATGTACACAAAGGCTGGCCTCCCCATGGCCCTGTGGGGCTATCATAGTCCCTTCCTTAAGTTTGGTCACCTGTTGTATCTCTGCAGAACCTTGGAGGCCAACGATCACCCTGTAATGTCTTGCCACGGTGGTCTGGTAAGCTTCATCATTCTTCAGTTGTATTATTGTGTGGGGTTGGAGGAAAGAGGCTCCTTGTAGGCTGCTCCTTGCTTCAGTTCATAGCATGATTTCCAGCTGGCAAGCTGGGGCTCTGCTGCTCACCTACCACAGTTTTGTCTGAGGCTCACAGCTGAGGCTTTTTCTGTTGTTTCCTAGTGCTGCTTTCGGTGGGTTTTTTGTGAGGATATGTGCTTCCTTCATTGCAGTCCTCTTCCATTCCCCTCTCATTCAGCTTCTGAGCCTGCAGCTCCCTTGCATTGCCTAGATCATCCCACTCTGGCATGGCTTTCATGTAGCTGAACCCAACTGTATCAGCCTAAATCCAAAGAGTATCACTGGTCTTCCTTTGCTGAGCCACCTTCCCTCTGGTCAACAGGACTTCTATCACATCAGGTGTGGCAATAGCACTTTGGCCACCTCTTCTTTTTTCAAGAAGGCTCCGGAGTGAGCCAGTATTTGAATTGTTATACAATATAACGTAGGTAAGGATAAACTCTGTAAGCCAGCATTGCCTGTGAGTATCATGTTGTTATAACTAGCTGCAAGCACTGTTTCCTACTTCTTACTGGAGGATTCTCCTATGTGTGAGGCTTTTCCTAACACTGCTTGTGGTACTTCATTTAGATTAACATCCATAGGTCAGTCTAACCAGGCAAATCCTATTCACCCTTTTTCTTGAATGCTGATACTTGTTTCTGTTTTGTGGGATTGTAGAACATATATATCCATCCCGGTAATCCCTGAGACAGGCTCAGCAGTTGTCCTCATTACTGCAGGCACGCTCTTCTTCTCCAAAGGCACTAAACCTGGATTAGAGGTATGGTTAGTTTTGCACTTGGCACCCACTGATTTGAAACCAGACCTCAGTTCAGTCTACTTTTCATGAATTTTAAATCCAGATTGTTTTTCTCTATCTGACTTTCTCAAGCCTTTGCAGAGGAGAATTATGACATAAGGAAGACCCAGCTCTTAGAGAAGACAATGCCTTTCAAACAATGTACCTGCTTTTCCAGAACTAGCTTTAGCGCAAAATCAAATGCCTCCTTGTTCCATGATGTTAGCAGATCTTTCTGCCACGTGCCAAGTGTACTTTGTTAATACCTCCTTTATCCTCCCTGAGTTTTCATTCCCAGACTCTCAGTGAAGGAAGATAGTTGCTTTGGTTGCAGACTGTGTGGGTACGTGGCTTTCAGCTGACTTTAAGTACTCCGAAGCCATCCCCCTCCTCCCTTTCAAAAATGAAGGTGGAGGGACAAGTCAAACTGAGGGTGAACCTGCAAAAAGAAACTTGTGCTCATGTGAAAGCTTGGAAAGAGATGGGTCCTGATCCTGTAGGAAGTAATGGCAGTTCACATTGTACTTGGGTTTTGTGAACAGCTGCTGTGCAATTTTTCTTCAAACAGCTCCTTAACAACAGTAAAATAAAATCACATCATATATTCATTACTTCTGATGTCAACTCCTAGTGGCTTAAAAACCTATCTTCCCTGGACATTTTTTTTTTTCAAATTAAAACGGGAAGTACTTTGCTGAGGAATATTTTGTTTTGCTTAGTTCATGTTTGTTTGAGAACCTGATGGCGAGTTTCCAGTAAAATCAGTTTATACTATAGATGTGGAAGATTTTTTTTGTCAGAAGGAAATTCCTCCCAAACCATGGATAATCATTATCCACTATGAAATACCTAATTATCTTTTGGGATTTTTTTTTATTGTGTGGAAAAAGAAACAGGGAATTTTCTTGCCAAATCCCTCAGAAGTGGCCTAAATGCTCATTGTCTGTCAGAGATCACAGATTCAGACTGCTGTCCCCTTGTGCAGCATCGGTGCATGCAATAGCCTGGCCTCATGAAACAGACATTTAACTGAACAGAACCAATTAGCCTCCATCATGGCCCCTGCTCACAATAGAGAAAAACAGCTGATGTTCCCTTAACTTGAAACAATGGGAGGATATGCATGGGCTGTGTCACTCTTACAAGCAAAGTAACTCTTTCCAGAGTGGGACCGTGAGAAAGTGAAGCCCATAAATGGCCTTTCAGTGGATGAACTCCTGAACAGTCTTTTATAATGTGAACTCATCAGTCAGCTGTCTGAGGATGCAGTTTTCTTTAGAAAAATCTCAGTTCAAATGCCAGTTTTTAGTGATAAACCATTTTGCTGAATGATACTCTCTCTCAGCACTGTGTTCAACCCCACCATGTATTTATTCAGCAGCATCTTTTCCCTCCAGCCCTCTTTCACATTCCTTACCATGCTTGTACCTCTTCTTACTGATCTTGGACTAGCAATGACTGCTGATGTGAGAGTGGTAATAACTGAATGCTGCTCCTACCAATGGCAATGGGGCGTCAATTAAGAATTGGATACTGAAAAAATTCAAGGGAAGAAAAAGCTCAGAAATTCAGCCCTTCCATATGAATCCAGATTTTTTTTTTCCTTTTACTGCTTTTTCCTCTACCTAGTTGGGATCTTGCCAACATGTCTAATCACTGGGTACCCAGAATCCAGCTACAGCTCCTGCCAGAAATAGGAATGTGTTCATAAAATGTCCCCTCTTCAAAGTCACTGTACGGCATTGTATCCCTTCCCACCCAGAGTCTTTTCCAAGTGCCTTCAGGCAATAGTTCATCACTTGGAAATATGAAACTCTTTGACACAAAGAGGCCTTCGCTAGTGGCAAGGCAAAGATACCATTAACTTCGGGAAAACAATGTGCAATAAAAAAAAACATCTATTGCATTCAGTACCTTTGGCAGTGGCCCACTGACTTGGTTGCCAGATGATGCTGGGAATATCCTGTAGGCATACATTCTTCTGAGGATCATTTCTTCTTCCCTATAGCTTAGCACTGTTCTGACTGTAGCTTCAAAGGTCTGACTCCTGTTTGAGCAGGTCTGTTTCCAGCCCCCTCCAATCTGGTTTTGTTGCTTTCTGAATCTTCTTCCTAAAAAAAAACAATTTGAAGGTTTCATTTTATTTCAATGCTGAGAGTTTTCAGTGAAGAAATGAATGGCTTGGGTTGGAAGGGACCTTTAAAGATCATCTAGTCTAACCCCTGAGATGTCTCACTGCTGCTGTTACCATGTTTTGCACAAAAAAACCTTTACTCAAGTCCCATCATGTATCTCTCTCTCTGTCATGTCTACTTGTTAAATCCTTTACAAGAACAAAGGAGTTGTCCTGGTACAGGATGCTGACAAGACCAGTAGGACTTTGTGGTCATTGAAATGTAACTATGAAGTCTCCCCAAAGTGCAAGAAGACAAAGAAGGGCCATATATTTTATTAACGAGCAGGTAGTATCAGAAAGCCCCTACCTGTCTGGATTATCTGTCCATCCAGGGATTTGGGTGAAAGAGCTAAACAGATTAACTGGTTTTACAGCATTCTTCTCTTGCTCACCAATAGATGGGAGCAGAGGTTTCTCTACTCATGAAATTTTCAGGCTAGAGTGCTTGCAGTTTCTTGAAGATTACAAGGGAGGAGAAAAAACCCTAAAACCAAATGATGATGATATAACTCATTCATGTGTCCATGGGGAGAAGTATATTCTTTCATTTAGTAGCATAGAAATGAGGTTTGTAATGGGAGTCAAATGGAAACCAGGAGTCAGCATTCTTGATTTCTTTAACCTTAGAAATCTCTGTTTTGGTGTCTAGCACTGGTCAAAGATATTTAATGCCTTTACAACCTCTCATTGCTATTTCCCAGATATAAGTGTGTTTTGCTTGGACCCAAGCCTTTACAAAAGCAAATAAACATGTCCTAAACTTCCATTATTTTTTTTTTTTTTACTAGATCAAAGAGGAAAAGCTGTCCAGATGTAAATAGCTAAGCCTCTAATGAGATGATCAGTGAATTGTTTCTCTGTTAAACTATAAGCATTTCAATTCAAATATTGCACTTAGGCACTCCACACTTCTAACTTGTACAGCAGGATCGAAACATCTGACACAAGCCAGACAAGTAACTTCAGCAATTAGCTTTCAACATAGGTCCCTAGCCTTTGACCCTTCTTGTTCATCAGAGGCAAGCCAAATGCTTTGTTAAACATTATTAATGGTGCCTGGCACTTCTCTCAGGCCGGAGACATCACAAATAGTTTCCTACTAGCAAGAAGCTGTTTGAAAGAAGTAAAATCTCATGTGTATTTTCTGTTAAACAGGAGGCTGACTCAGACATGCTGGCACTGAACATGCTTCTCTCTGTGAGAAAGGTGGAAATGGGAATGGAGTGCCCACACAGGTACCACCTATGTGACACTGTGCTGTGTTGCTCTTCACCATCTCAGGCTTAGCAGCTCCACTGGCTCAGGTGAGAACCTGTTGCACTGTACTACACCCTACAATTCCCAGTCCCTGCAAACATCCTTATGTAACTTCACAAGATGAGCCAGAGCTTCCAGATTCAGACTCCTTTGAACTGTGAGAGAACGGAATGCCTGGAGACACAGCTTAGCTGTGAGTGTGCTACCTCTCCTCACTGGGTATGGGTGGGCCTGGGAGTAGTAGATGCTGACCTTGGGGAGCTTACTGCAGTGCTACAGGGAGGCAGGATGACCCGGGGACAGAAAAGGTTCTGCACACATTTGAAGACAGAAACCTGAATCTGTGGGGTTTTTTTAAAAAAAAAACCCTCACAACTGACTAGATTCACAGAGGTCCTGCAACACTGACTCTGAGAGCTGCCAAACTTTTTTATGATCCTGTGCCATTTACCTAGAAAATGTATTTTTTTAAAAAAAAACTATTTACTGAGAGAAAACTGAATAGCCTGGGTTTTGCTTGTTAGGGGGATTTTTGGTTAATTCTCTCCATTCATACATAAATATTTTGTGTGAGCACACTGGGTAAGTTGAGTGCCCCTGCAGCTGTCTGTAAAGACAAGGGTCAGTGGGACAGACAGTAAAGTTATCCCATCATTTTCCCTAGTGTCTCTTATTTTTAGATCATCTTTCAATCTCCAGATGGGCTATAAGCAAAATAAATGTTCTGCTGGCAGAAGAAATGACAACAGTAGCTGGTGTCCTGTTAAAAGGAGCCCTGAAGTTACTGTCTCATTTCAGAGATTTAAACATGATGCAGCATGTTCTGCCTGTACTCAAATTGGTGTCTAGTCACCCTAACTCTAGTAACCTCCATGGACTTTCTCCAGTTCTGCAACATGGTGAGGATAATATTTTTCAGCCCATTTTAAAGACATTTTTTAGTGAATTTCTGTGCACCCCCAACCTTAGATACAAAAAGATTAAGTAATCATAAGCCCTTAGCACCACCTACCTGTATTTGACCACCACTTACCAACTGGCTTTGCAAAATAATTACTTCCAGAATGTGAAGGAAAAACCCTCCTCTCATTTACAGCAAAAGAGCTGTTGGTACGATCATTTGTGCTGATGCCGGCTGACATTTAAGCAAGCAGCAGTACTTGCCTTGGTTCCATGAGTTTCACAGTTTTTGAGCTCTACACTGAAAAGAATAGCAGCAGCACAGCCCATTTCATAGCTAAGCACCAAGGAAGTGCTTAGGAAAAGTTAGTGTTGAGATACATGCTAAGTCAAAATGGTAATCTGAGCTATCCTGTTTGTTTCAGCTTGGCCAGTAACAAATACATTGGAAATTCCTCAAGGGTAAGGAAACCACTCTTCTGCTAGCTGGTAAGTAGGTGCTTTGGGACCTGGACTGACATTTACAGGACATCAGTACAAATTAGAGTTCTGCTGACTGTGACGTGCTACTGAGGAAACCCAGCAGTATCTGCAGAGTTCAGATATGGTGCTGAGGCACGATGAAAACATTTCAGGCATCCTAGGCCATCCTGATACCCTGGACACTCCCCAGCTCCTGAGGTGCCGTTAGACACCCAGTGCCCCTCCAGTTCACCTAACCACAAACAGGAGTCTTCATGTTCAGCAGCAGTGTGATATGACAGGGACATGTTTTGCCTGAACTCCTGCTTGGTTCCCAGTCAAATCTTTAATTGCTTATTTGTTTTTCTTTCACTTTTTTAAAAGGAGAAAACACTAAAAGAAAGCTACCAAGTTTAGGAAATTCACAAATTTTTATGACAATGAGGTTAAAAGACACTCCTTGCTCAGTAATTAGGAATTGCAGTCTGTGTTGGGTCGGGCTGAGCCAGAGTTCATGCCCCATAGCAGCCCTCACAGGGCTGTGCTGGGCATCAGTAGCTCACCAGGTGTTGGTAACATCCCAGTGTTCTGGCTGCTGCTGAGCAGTGCTCAGAGAGTCAAGGCTCTCTCCAACATTCCTCCCTCATCAGTGGGCTGAGGAGGACAAGATCTCTGCAGGGGACACACCCAGGACAGCTGACCCAAACTTTTCAAGGGAATGTTCTGGACTGTATCACATCTGCTCAGCAATAAAAGCTAAGAGAAAGGGGGAGGAAGGCAGCAGGAGGTGGGGATGGACATTTGCTATTTACGACATTTGTCTGCTGGAGCTTCCACTAGCCCTGCTTCCTGGGAAGTGGCCAGACCTGGCTGCTGATGGGACATAGAGAATAAATCTATTGTTTTCCTTTCCTTCCACGTGTGGCCTTCTGCTTTATTGGTCTGCCTTTATCTTGACCCATGAGGGTTTTTTTTCCATCTTCTTTTCGCCTCACCCTGTCCTGCTGAGGAGGGGAGTGGTAGAGTGGCTTGGTGGGTACCTGGAGTAAACCCACCACAGAGTCATAATGGTGAGTTGTAACAGCTAACCTATACTTCTGTGACAGGGGCTTTGTGTCAGGATAAACAACTCATTTGCCCTATGCTTGATAGGTCCCATGGTCTGCTGACCACAGGGCTGACTGGCAGTGCTGTAGCAGGCAGTGCTGGTTAAGCCTTGATGCAGGACAGGGAGCTCATATGACAAGCAGGACACCAAGGCCTGGTGGGCTTCATTCGTATTGTCCTTGGCCATCTCCACCAGCAGCATCCAGTGTGGGGCCACTGTAGGAAGTGCTGCATGAAGCCTTCCAGGAGAAGAAAAAGGCTGAGGGTTACATGGACAGCAGTCACACCAGCTCACAAACAGCAAATTGCTTTTTGAAGGCATTAGCGTTGAGCAGGGAGAATGATCATGACTTTCCTTAACAGAAAAGACAGACAGTGACAGAGAGGTTGAAATAGAGGGAAACAGCTCTAATGTACTGTGTGTCCTTTCTCCCTGTTTCAGGAGACCTACCACAATCTAACATGTCCTTTGCTTGGGTTGTTTCTACATAACTGCAAAGGACTTGCTCTTTGAAGACATTTCTGTTTCAGAAAAGGTTTTCAGGTACTGGTGATTTCTATTCCACTTTAGAATAACCCATTTTCTTCATTTTTTAACTGATAAATCTTACCTTAATGGCTTAACTGCAGAAGATACAGGTTTAAGTTTACAGATACATAATTCAGAGCAAATTGCAAATATGATCAAGCGGTCCAGACAGAGGCACAGCAATAGGTCTCCATCACCATATCTGTATTAGAGACATTTGCTGATGAAGACATGCAGAAGAGAGCTCATGGCCATACAAACAGCCTGTGCAATGTGTGTGCCTACAGAAGCGATCCTGGTGCATCACCATCTGCAGAACCCATTGTTTCTCAGCAGTCACAGAGGCATGCTTAGCCCCTCTTTGTGGTAAGCTCTTACACACCAAGGCCAATAGAAGTTTGGGATTTTATTTTTCTCCTGTAGAATTTTCTATGCAGCATTTCTAATGTTTATACTGTACTTACCTAAACTCATTTATCCTCCATTTCAAAGAGATTTTTTCTGTACACTGAGTGGGATTGCCACCTTTCCTACAAACCTAGCTTTCCAAGACACAGAAGCCTTCCTGATCTTGTCCTAAGGTATGATCTTAGTTTTGAACTGCATTTCTCACCTTTTTTCATGTAATTTGCTTTACTCCAGGGGAAATATGTTTTCCCTGGCTCTTTTTCATGATAGGACTTCTCTGAAAGAACAGCCTAAAATGATTCCCCCCCCCCCATTTCTGGCAGCAATCCTACAGATACCATTGGTCTTCACTAGCACAGCTAGTGTACAAGTTGCCAAGAGTTCTGGAAAAAAGTCAGCTGACTGCATGCCAAGGAGGAGGTTTTGTGGAAGTTGACAAAAATTCTGATTTGTAGTTTGGTTATTCCAGATTTATCAAAGCCACATCTTCATTCTAGTAATAATCTCTACTAAAAAACCAAACTCTTCTACCCCAAACTGACTTTTGCCTTTCTAATTTAACAATAATAGCAGTCTTTCTGAAATTATAGTTTGTGTTAATGATGAGTTCAGAATTTAAACCTTATTCTGAAAGAGGAAAGTTTTACACATTTTTATACCATATTATAGTAAGATGGGGGAAGGAGTTTCACAAAATTATCTGCCTCCCCCCTGCCCAGATTAAGGTGTTATTGTGATTCAATATTGAAGAAGACAGTGAAGGGAAATGCATCTTGGCCATCTTAGCTGATTAGGAGTCAAAGACTACTTGCCCCACACACTAGAAGAGGCAAAAACATAGGTACCTCTGGAGCCCTCTCCATGCAACAGCCACACTGATGAGGGAACTTTATCCCTATGGAGAAAAACTGTTTTTTCTATTCACCATAAAGACAGACAAATTAAGTAACTTAGACTCTATGCCTAAATTTAGATGCCTTAACTTAGGTGAGTTGAATCCAGCCCCTGATTACGTGGTACCAAATTATTTTGAGCAACAGTTTCTATTAAAACTATCAACTGAAGTACTGAGCCTCAACTATAACATGAGGTGAAGGAGTGAAGACAGCTCCCTTTGACATTATATAAAATGAAGCTTGCATGTATCAGCAGCGCCCCTACATTCTAGTAAAGGAAAAGAACCCACTTAATCATATGTTCTTTTTCATATATGTATATAAACATGATCTGTGAGACAGAGGTAACATATAAAATTCAAGTCCTTAGCAAAAGTATTTGTTTTTTTTTCCCTGGACTACGATTTATTCAGCACTGCAGAGGAGTATGGCTTCTATTACACATCAAAAGGCTTTCACAGGGAAATACTCGACTCCAGATTGTTCACATTAAAGTTACACATATTCTGCCAGTGCTCCCTATCTCTGTGCCCCTTCTGATCTGGAAGCAGGCGGTGCACAAAAGCAACTGCAACTCTCATGTGAAGAGGCTGACCCCTTCCCTTGAATAAGGCCCTGAAGGGGAGCTGGGCTGCCCTACTCGCAGCAGCACAGGGCTGCACTCCGCTGCCACAAAGGCATTCCTCTCTGCTCTGCAGTCCGGCTGCCGGCCCGGGGCCCGGGCGGGGATTTGTGGTGAGGACGTTTTGCTTTGACAGCCCAATGTCACTTTGTTTTTACATAATCAGCCCTTTTGGTTATAAGCTGCGGGCTTCAGATAACAGCAGTGAAAAACAGTTTCTAGTGGAAGCAGCACCCTGAGTACAGAAAAAAACCCCAAATGTTTCTCATTTCTTGTAATTACCTGTGTTACAGTAATCAAATGTTGTTAAGTATTTGCTGATAACTTGCTTTGCAGGAAAGATTAAGCAAAAGAGAATTGAAGGAGAGGTTCTTGGGCATTTCTATGAAACCACTAGTTACCCCCTTCAATGACAGATTTGCCAACAGCAAAAAGTAAGACAAATACTGCAAACTGAAGTGGCTGGAAGTGAACTCACACATGCCTTCACTCTACTGGGCTTTTATTTAGAGAACCTTTCCATCTGGATGAGGAGGAATAGGAAAGCATTTTTAAGCTGGGAAAACTACCATGCTGCTGTCTATAAACCATTGATTTGACTGTTATGTGGAGCCCTAAAGAGAATGACATGCAGTGCTATTTTTTTTGCCAAATCCAAGAGCTCAGATGTTTGCAAGCAAAACAAAATAAACCCAGGCATTGAGATTCATTCCTGAAATGTGCCTGGCAGCTGATCTCATGGCACATACCCCAAACACATGCATTGTGCACGCTTTGCCTCATGCATAGGCTTGGACTGTCATGGGGACAGCAGCACTACTGCTGCTAATGGCACCCTCTCCCCAAAAAGGAAGATAATTAGCAGAGAAATTACCATTGGTGCAGCTAGAAGATAGACAAGTAATCTTTTGGATTTCAGTTCATTGCATCCTTGTTTTCAAACCAGAATCTAATCTTCCCAGACCCCATTCTGTGGCTGTTACTTTCTTTTCTTCTCCCCTTTTAGAGGGACTGTGGCTTATTCTGATTCACTCCATTTCTTTCTTCTTAAATGGCCATAGGGCAGCCTCACTGTTGCCAAGGATATAGTAAATGCATGTGACATCATGCCACTGAAAACAATCGAGTGTCACAGTCATTCCTGGTGTAATGGTGCTGAAATCAGTAAAGCTAATCAGGGAGTAGGACATCTAAGCTATGAAATGATTAAAAAAAGAGATTTTTATTTGAAGAAAGTGTTCTTAAAAATAGCTTTCTGGGAGAAACCTGTGGGTTTTTACTTTAAAACGGTCGTTGGGAAAGGTTTTTATTGCCCAACTCAAGTCAGAGCATTGATGAGAGGTGGTAAGCATATGCCATTATGACCAGAAATTAGTAAGCAACAGCACTGTGGAAAATATTAGATTCCCCCAACCACAAACAGCCTGTTGAGAGATTAAGGATCTCTAGCTCTCAAAGGTATAGCTGTTTTACCAAAGTTTAATTAGTGAAGAATAATATTTTGGGAACAAGAGAAAACACCTCTATAGGATGTGGTGTGTTAGAACTAGATGGAAAGTTGCCTGTATAAACAGTTCAGCAACTCTGGGATAAATTATAGGAGCATTTGTATGCATGATTGCCCACCTGTGTAAAACAAGACGTGCAGCCACACAGAGCAACAATGTGCAAGTCAGACATGTGGGGCTGATACTAAGTTGATCTGGAACAACAGAAGAGCTGTTCCATCACATCCAAGATTGACCCAAGGAAGCTTAAATAACTCCAAATGAGTAAATACGTAGAGGAGGTCTCACAGAACGCTAAAAGGAAACTCAAGGTACGCTATCTATGTGCCTGTTTCTGGGTTTGGGGTTTATTTAGACTCGGCTCAGATTTTGGATTGTTATTTCTCCATTTGAAGTTTTTTTGGCAGTTTTGGGAAGGCTGAAGGCTCAGGCCTAACATGTTTCAGCTGCACAGCCTGATGTAGTCCACAGGCACTGGCAGGGGTTTTGGGAGCTGGAGAACTTAAAGCTGGGGACACTGTCAAGAACTTTGCCTTCTGCAGCTCCCCTCTTAAGTAGAGCTGCAAAATGTCAATACCACCTTCCTCAGAGGGCACAACTAATTAAACAAGGCTTAATTAATCAGTGTCAGCAAAGCAGATGTAGCAATTATGGTGTAAGTAAATAAATGTACATATTGTAAATTATCATCTTCTCTGCAAAGGATTTGTTCTGAAATCCCTGTGGCCATTTCAGTCCTCCCCACAGTGCTATTGGGGACATTCAGAGATAAACTGCAAACTGATGAGGAACTAATGAACTTTTGTAAGTTTATATCACAGAAAAGCAAACAGCAAGCAGACTTCTTTATTAACCCCTTGTGAACTTGATGGTGAAATACAACCCCAATACTGAACTTCTGTATCTTGTCACCCCATGTGCAACAAATAAACTGTTTCAAGTTTGTGAGGGTCATTGGAAGTGTTTTACACCAGACAACCACACTGAGGTTTTTGTGGCACCCACCAATGCCATTCTTTTATAGTACAGGAGAGAAATAAAGGGCTATGGCAATCTAAGCTGTTTCATATTGTCACAGTTCAGCTCCAGGCAGTGGCTGAGCACCACAAGCTGCTCTCTCACCCCTCTAAGGAGGGGAAAACAGACAGAGCCCCCATGGGTTGGGATAAAACCAGTTCACTGAGAAGCACCACAAGAGGGAACAATAACAGAGCCCGGAGCAGAATTCACACAGACACACCCGATGAGACCGCAGAGTACTTTACCAGCCCGAGGAGATGGCAGCAGAGCACTACACCAGCACAAGGACCCACAGCATCCAGACTGCCCCAGAGCCAGACCAAACCCTCATCTGCCTGACCCACCTTTTTATAGGTGGGGTGGAAAGAGCCTGGGCTAACTCACTCACCTGTGCCAGCTGCTTTGGAAGTCAGTCAGTGCTGGCCTGGCCAGCACCAGCACCAGCACATGTATGCAGGTAATGCTGTGTCTGCTACGCCGAGCTCGTGGGACGTTTGATCTTGTGTGCTGTGCTGGGGTGCCAGGCTTGCATCAGTTATGCTGAATTTAGGCTGATGTTGGTAAAGGTGAGCCTCAGAACCCCTCTGTGGGGCACACTTCAAACCAGGGCAACAGGACCTTTTCAGACTGACACTGAAACACAGTAATCATTCATCCCTGGGCCAGAGGCTGACAGCCAGGGAGATGAACGGCACATACTGGTGTGGGGAAGAAAGGAGCAGAACTAGCAATCCTGAAGTGATTTCTTGGAAGTATCTTTGCAATTAGTACGCTGCAAAGCCTGACAATGAGGCTGAAGAAGCCAACTTGAGCTATACCAGACTGGGGTGTGTGTGTGCAAAGCCTTTGTCAGCTCTGAGACACAGTCTTGTTTGTTAGTAAAGAAACATGTTACCAATCCATTCAAGAAGTTAGTTAGACTATAATAAAAGATTTGCAATGACTGAAGTTGCTCAAGCCTTGTAGCTAGGAGGCTGATGCAAAGGTAACATAATGGGTGCTGGAATAGTGAAGCATGCTTGGGAGAAGGCAGGGATGTTTTTGAGTTGCCTTTCAAAATTTCTTCTAAGTGATAAAGAGGCCAAACAAAGTTGGTTAGAGATCATAGTTGCAAAAGTAAATGGGACTAATGTACTGAAAGAACAAGTCAATATATTAGTAAACTAGGAGTGCTGGTTGTGGGAGATAATGTATTGCACATAAAGTGCCACACTGGGGGCTGCTGGGCTGCCATAACCCGGAGAGGCAGCTGGGCAGAGTCACTTTCTTGTTACCAATGAGATTTTTTTAATCTTTCACTCTACACTCTTTTTGCTCTGCAGATAATGACAGTTCTGGTGTGGAGAGTTGGGATATATTTTACCAGAGTGTAGCCAGGTCACTAATTCATGCTGCAGAGTCTGGGAAGGAGAAAAAAACCCAAACCACTCTTGCCCACCAACGAAGTAAATGGATTGGGGAGGCAGCAATGTATAGCCAGGATACACTTGATAGATAAGCTTCAGAGGCCACCGCTCTTCCTGCCTCTGAGTCGGTGGTGTGCTTTTATTTCTCCTCCTAGATGATACTGATATCAGGTAGCCTTTGTGGAAAGAAAGGTTTCCACAGCCCATGCCAACAGATCTCCTGTATTTCTTCAGGTGATGGCATTTCCTTTGCAAAAGGCTGCCAAGTAATGAGCTGTTTCTGAATGTGTCTTTAGGGCTACAGGCTGTTCCCCACCAGCGATGAGGAACAGCCTATATGAGTGTATTGCCCTACTCAGGTGAGATATTTGGGGATTTTCAGTTTTATGTTCTGTACTTTGTGCTTATGTGTTTCCCTCCTTGCTTTCCTAAAGCCAAGATTTAAGGGGAAATATATCTCTGCTTTATGATGGTGTGCTGAGTTGCTAACCTCATGAGGTAAACGAGTTCTGTTTCTATTCACAGATGTATAATTCTTTACTGCCATTCTCAATCAATTTTTGTCCCAGTGAGTAAAAAATGAGGAGTGAAGCAGGTAATGAGATGACTGAAAGCACAAACACAGAAATAGCTAGCATAAAGTTAAAAAATAATTCTAAAAAGAAAGCTACCCACAGAGTACAATGTGTGAGAAGAGGAAAGACAGCCTTTTGCTATGCCCAGCTGTAGGACAGAGAATCTGTTCTGGCACCTGCCAAGGCAGATGGATAATAGTGCCATGGGTTAGGACCTGGGCAGGCACTGCTGGTGTTGCCTGCAGTTGCCTGTCAGAACTCAGCTTTAGTTGGAAGTCTCTTCCTCCTGCTTTGAAGAGCAATTGCCAGAGTCACACAGGTAACACAGACCCAGGTCGATCCTGCAGTAACTGCTAGGGTGGCAACAAGTGTGCTTGAATTATTTGGATTGGAAAAGGAAAATCTTTAAAAGAAAAATTAAAATCCCCTTTTTTAGTTCTCTCAAAGTCCGAATTCTCCCCCTTTAAATGGGACACAGGACTTTTTTCTCTTTTCTCTCATTTAAAAATGGTGTAATTACAATGCTTGTAATGTCTTTCCATTTTCATTGTACATTTTTCTCATTGATTTCTTGCTTCCATGTGTTGCATGTTCACCATTTGGTTTTTGGTTTTTTTTCACAAAATTAGAAAGAAATAAATTCTTCCCTGGCAGTCAATGAATGACAACTTGAAAACAAATGGCCTAAAATTTGGCCAGGCTGGGGAATGTCAGAATAATGCTCAGCAGGGCAGTATGATTACCCCTTTTGCTGCCAGTCCTGTAATAAGCTGAGCAGGTCCCATCATCATGTCCTGTACATTCGGCTTAATTGGCCCAGTCTCTCCAAGGAAAGGCAGCAGTATTGATTTACTGCACTGTATAAATGTGTTTATAGCTTGGCACTAGCACACTTATGCTCACTTTTTTCCAGTGTGGATTTCAAATAAGCCCTTTGCTCAAATGAGTCTATTAACTTTAAAGTGCCTAAAGCTAAAACTGAATTATGAGAGGCAAGCTTTGGGGCTTGCAGCCCAAAACAGCTGGGAAAGGCTCCTGGAGCCTTCTGTTAGTACCTGCTTTGATTGATATTTAAGTATCACTGATGGAAAAACAATTAAGTAAAAGCAAACCTGGCGGCACACATAGCTTCAGCCTGAGCTGCCTTTTACTTCTGCTGGCACACCTATCTGATTCCATGGGATTATCAGCACAGCTCCTGCTTTAAGTCTGTGGGGAATTAGAATATAACCCACTCCTTCCTCTTCTTATGAATTTAATCTTGCATAGTCACATTTCCCTATTTCTGGGAGAAGATGATCTAACTGTTAAGCTGCATGTCCCTCCAGCAGTATTTCCATGGGTCTTCTGGTCTCCAGTGTTTTAAAGAGGTGGGACATGTCTCCTGCTTCCCTCCCATCCCAGGGGACGCACAGATCTGTTCTGAAAGCCCATTGATGCTGCTCTGTATGCTGCTGGAGGGGCCATGGCTCTGCTTCATGCTCAACACTTTCCTGTGCAACAGCAATTATCATGCCTGCAGGGATAGTTAATCAAGCAGAAAGTTTTAGTGGACCCCTAAGTACTATCCATAATTACCTATACCTGCTCAAGATTAGGTCTCTCCAACTAAGAAATAAGAGCAATTTCTAGTTGCTAATAGTTTGACTTTATCTGGAATAAAAAAGGGTCACCTTAATACCCACAGATTAAAAAAATAAATATTTGTAGAGAGTAGAATTAAATTAAGGAAAGTAAAACTTAGAATGAATGTCAGTACAAAAAGCCATAGTGATATCCATTAAACTGTGGAACAAACTCCCAAGGAAAGTGAGTGATGGACTCCCACTGTGCAAAGAATTAGAACAGCATCAGGCAAAGCCTCAGGAAAGAAATGCCTGAGAAGGCAGCATGGACTGGCAGTAAGTGCAGGGACTGGGCATGGTTACAGAAAGCTGCACCACCAGCTTTTGCTCAGAAATATGAAATGTAGCAAGTGCATTCTGTGTGGGAAGGCACACGACATATACTTGCCCTCCATTAAAATCTGTTTGTATTTCTGAGGTACATTGTGATCTGCATAGCTTGAAATCCTGCCTCCACTTAAACTACTGGGAATGTTACAGGCTGATTGAAGAGCAAGCCATCAAAGGACACCAGTTCTGCTGGAAGGTGTTTCTCTGTCCCATCCTCAGCACATAATCCCTGAAAAACTCTTCAGACTTACAACACATGATATTTCACAACCTTGCTATAAGTTAGAATGTGGCTGTCCTGGTTTTGGCTGGGATAGAATTCTCTTCCTAGCAGCTGGTGTAAGTGCTGTGGTTTGGATTTAGGATGAGAATTATGTCAACAACACACTGATGTTTTCAATTGTTGCCAAGCAGTCAAGGACTTTTCAGCTTCTCACACTGTCCTGCCAAAAAGAAGGCAGGGGCACCCAGGAAGCTGGGAGGGGACACAGCCAGGACAGCTGACCCAAACTGGCCATCCATACCATACAACATGGTGCTCTGTGTGTAACTGGGGAGGGGGTTGGCTGGAAGGCAGATCAACTTGAGGTCTTGCAGAACATTGACTGTGTGGTGAGAAACTGTGCTGTTCATCACTTCTTTTAGTAGTAGTAATCTTCCCTTTCTCTCCTGTGAAATTATCTCAATCCATCTGCCTCCCTCCCCTCCCCCCCCGCAATTCTTTCCCATCCCACTGATGGGGAGAGAGCAAGTGGCTGTGTGGTTGTTTCAGCTGCCTCCTGGGTTATACCATGGCAGTGGTTACTAAAGGATATTGCTGGTTTACAAAAAAGTCTCCTTTTGCATTTCAATTTATCCCCGATGTTCAGCTGTAATACATACAGGTAGGAAGCAAGACAGAAAGCAAAGGCATTTCTCTCACTCACTGGAGGAACAGAAAAATAAAACTGGACTTGCTACAGAATGAGAATTAGATGCATTTCTTTGTTATGTTTTATCTTACTTTTTCCCAGGGAGTTTTTTCAAAGTTTCTGGTAGATAATGAGGAAAGACCTGATCTGTAGCTGCCTGGGGAATCTCTTTTCTAGAGGAATTTCTGAATACAGTATTATCATAAGTTATAGGCTAATCTATGGAAGAATGGCTGCTCTGGCCATTGGAACCAATTCCTTTCCAGTCTGCCAATCACTACAAAATTATACATAACATTTACTTTCATGCCAGTGAACTATATGTGTGATGACTGAAAAAAACCCTGTCTGTGTACCCAGGTCAAGATGTGATGTCACATTCTCTATGGAGATTAGCTTGCATTGCCTCTTTCTGGGTGACAGCCACTTGAGAGAGCTACAGATGTTACAAAGGGATACTACTGCCACTTTGGAAAGCTTATTCCCTATGATTTTTGCCTTTATTTGATTTTCCCCATTTCACGGTGACTCTCTTGGAGTATTTCCCACTGTGATTCAGTGGACATTTGATGAGTCAGTGGCTGGGGGGAGGGCGGGGGCTACACAGAGTGGGAGATCCAAGGTCTCACTAGAGCTCTGCAGCTGGCTAGCTGACCAGAGGGAGGTCCCTCTCTCAGCCCCACATCGTTTTATAGTTGTAGAGATGATAATACTTAAAATGGCTCAGGACTCTTGGCTGGAAAGTGGTCCTGCTATTCGTGTGTCTGTGACCTCTCTCTCTTTCTCTAGTGAATTCATGACCTCAATGTTCAGGGGATTTTGTGGCAAAGAAGTGGAATTTCCTTTTGTTTTTTAAAATCATAATGATTGTGTTTTCAGTTTATCACAAAACCAGACAACCAGTGAAAGGTTATATATGTTATTATGTGCTCCTAAGGAAGAAATGTCTGCTGCAAATCACACACTCTTACCTAAAGAATGTCGGCAGACCTCGGCGATAGGCCTCATCAGCAGAAAAATCGGTCCTCTTCAGTCACATTGTCTCATGGTAATGCAAATGCAGAAGTGCTGTGACCTTCATGAAGCTGGGGCCTCCTGGTAGCATGCAGTCCTTCACTTGTGGGAAATAAAGGCAGTGCTTCAGGAAAGCAGGACTCAAATCACAGTGCGCCCCTGCTACGCACAGGTTCACCAGAGATGCCGGACCCAGCCAAAGTGTGCATCGCCAGCCTGCAACACAAGATCAGTAGTTGTGATGGAAGTTGAATCTTTCATTTGCTCTTTATATTTTCTGCCTTGTCTTTGGGTTTGTTTTGCTCTCTTTTCGCCTTTGCAATTGTCAGGGAAGCATCTGTGAGTTTTATTAAACAAATGTTACACATTAAAACCCCGTTGCCGACTGCCAGAAAGTAAAATGGCTTCTTATTTGAAAACAATATGTAATTGTTATTGCTGTCTTGTTGCAAGTTACACCCCTGAAAAATAACAGGGACTTATTTAGTAGCAACGGGTGCTGAGGAAAAAAGCATTATGGCTAAAGCAGAAAATCAACTATTGCATTTTCTTTGGGAAATACAGCACACAGTTTCAAACACCACAGTACAAATGCTTGCTATATCATTCTCTTAGACACATTTATGATCACTTCAAGGAAAAAAGTACATTTTCCATGATGCTTTTGCTTGCCTGTCTCAATGTTCGAGTCACAAATGATCAGTTTGGTGAAAGGCACAGTGCTGCTGAGATAGCATCTGTCCAGCAGACATGCTGGTCATAATTTGTAGCTCATTTCATGTACAGGCCTTGTGGCAGTGGTGGAGGCTCAGGTCCTAATCAAGATCACACAACTGAACTGAGCTGAGTAACAGACCTACTGCAAATAAACCCCACCTTGGACATGCCTGCAGGTCCAACGCTGGTAAGCTATGCCTGCAAGTCCAATTTTTACCATAAATTGGCATATTGAACACCTATACAGCCAGGCAAAACTGCTGTCACATACAGATTTTTATTGTTCCTAATGTATTTTGTATTGCCTTTTATTTCACTTTTAAATGTTATTTTATTTTGTAATTTAACTAATAATTGATCTTAACATATTTTTAAAAGGCAACAGAAAACACAGAAGAGGACTACTCATCACGGTTCTGTACTGTTGGAAACTCATTGGAAACCTGGTGTTAATTTCCACATAGAACAAAGTCACTCTCTTGGTAGAACTCTAGCTACTATTTTTCCCAGCTACCTATTTATTCAAGAAGCACTTCATGCTAGTGAATGTAGTTGCTCTTGTCAGTCTTCAGAAAAAATAATAAAAATATATTTTTATCATAAATTATGGAAGAATTTTTGAAATGCTGGGTAAAATATAATACAGTGAATTGGGGGAGTCGGTGTAAAGTTACTATCTTTGTAGCTCACCCAAGAGGGTTGGGACCATAATTCAGAAGTGGTGAAATCCCTTATCACAGCAAAAGTTTATTTTTAACTACAGTACCATAACTAATATTCACAGAAGAGCTCTGAAAACATCTATGATAGTTTTAGTGATACTTTCCACTTTGTACTGTTACTAATTTTCCTGTTGCAACATGTATCTCTTTGAAAGCCTAATAAGCTTTTTAGTTTAAAAAAAAAATATTTGAAATAATTTAAAATCTTGCCTCCATCTCCAACAAAGTGGTGCCCATGATGATTATATATAATTGATTATTTGTATTGTGATCGTATGAAATCACTCCTTTTCTAGGGTGGAACCTGTCAGATGAGGTGTGAAAACCTCCGCCCACAGATCACAGGCACATGATGAGCACTGAACCCTTGGGGTTCATCCAGCAAAGCTTCATCTATGTAAAAACCTTTACCAATCCCCTACTCATATTTCAGTATCTCTGAAACAAAGCCCTGAGCAAATGCATCTCTGGGATGACCATCTGGAAGTATGGGGTAGTACTGGTACATCATATTTACCGCCATCTGACCCGTAGTTCCCACGTCACCCATAGGCACTCAAGCACCATGCTAAACCTCTCGTTCTCAACATCAAATAATTTTACTCATAACAGGTAATGCCTCAGCAAGCAGAAAGCACTTCTTTTATGATTTTTGAGGTGATCTAAAGAAAATACACGTACTTCCCCAAATGGTCTGGTGGGTTAACGCCTTTCAGAGATCTTTTCTCAGGGAAGATGCTAGGAATGCTCTAGTCAGGAGCTAGGCACATCTCCTGGACAGGCATATGCACCCCTAATTTTAATAGTGCAGCCTTAGAGTGGAAGAATCTCTCTGATTTTGGCCTCTGCAGCTGAAGGGAGGACGGTAGGGAGACTGCAAAGTAGGTTTTTTGAATTGCAGATCTAAACTTTACAAAAATATTCCTGCAATTGCTAAGACAGGAGGGAGGACCTAACTTATTTTCCTTTAACCAGATTTCTAAATTAGAAATCCACATAGAAATTGCAGCATACACATCCATATAAAATTTGTCTCCTGAAGTATTTATTTATTATTCTAATAATTTTTTTTTCAGATTACTGATTTGAAGAGAGCAAACTCATTATTGTCTGTTTGATCTCAAAATAGCAAAATATGTTTTGATACAGAAGAAAAGATTCTGACTAGTTTTAAGAAGTGCAATTCAGGCAGAATCACCTTAGCCCGTGGCATTCTGCCAGCCCTACGCAAGTGATGGCCGATGCCGGATCTTTTTTCCAAGGGAGGGTGCTGGGTGTAAGCTGGGTGTGCTGGTTGGTAACAGCCAATCAGCACAGTACCATTTACTATGAGTTCAATGCTAAACGTTTTGCCCAAGCCAATTACAGAGTCTGGAAGCCAGATTCCTAAGATCTAGTTGGCAAGAGCTTAATCCATCCATCATTTACAAAAGGTGGCTGTGAAGAATTTGCCCGTGCCCTCCCACTGGTGAGAAATTTCCACATACACTGTATAGTAGTCAAGTGTTGCATTACCACATAGATTGAAACTGAAACTCATGGTGGAGCTTGTCTTTTTTAAGACATCTATCATTAATAGAAGATAAATATGACTCAGTGTAACGGCTTAAATCCCTGACAGCCTGAGGTTTGCCAGCAGTGGATTTCCATCCGTTTTCAGCCGGGATTTGGGAACATTGGCTGAGCACAGAGCATTTTACATGCCGCAGACGGTGCCTCAAGATTTCTTGTGCACATGTGCACACAGGAGGGATGGTTGGGAAAAGGTTTTGTTTTTCCACCTTCGAGTCACTGGTGGAAGAGGAATTCTGCCTGTTCTAGTCGGGGTGTCGAGCACTTTTCAGAGATCCCATAAAGGCACCTCATTGCCTCTGCCATAACACCTCATAGCCCCTTGTTACCTCTTTTATTTTTATGGTTCTGTAGGTAAAAGGGTTCATCTTTTTAAATATCCCTGAGGCTACTAACAAGAAACTATTGAACTGCACCAAAAAAAACCCTTTGAATACAAAACCAGATGCATATGCTCACCCTGGGGATAAATGTGTTACGATATGGGGTGAAAATCTGCTCCAGCTCTATTGAACAGCACTGCAAAGCAGTCCCAGTACACCCACAAGACTTCTGAACTGATGCCAGGCTGAAGGAGAGCAGCATCTGTCCTAGGATTATCATCAGGCCCCTCACATTCACATTTTCACTTATCCCATGTGGATGGGGACTTGTTGACAATTCCTTGAATTTCAATTTGGAAGAAAGAGTTTCAAGTTTAACCTTGTATCTCCAACGCCATGTGTCAGCCTGCCTCACCCACACACTTTATAGTGATCCTTATCCCCTTCATTTAAGTTATATATAATGTAAGCTATAGTAGCAACGCCTGCTCTTTTTTTCTGTTCTGCTTTTGGCTTAGAGCATTATCAAGCAGTCCCTGGTTTTAGTTTCTGCATTCACTTCACTGCTTTCATGAAACTGCCTTGGCAAGTTTGGATGTCTGATAAAGGCTGAACTTTCTCACACCCTCAGCTGCTCCAATCTGAATTTTTAAAATCCCTTTGGACTGAACAAATGCAGAAGATATTATTGACAATTTGTAATAGTTCAAATATTTTTCATACATCAATATCCATTTAGTATCTGAAGCAACTATTCATAGTGACAGCGGCCACATGTGGACTACACATGGGTGGCGTATGGTATCCAGCTGAAGCAGTGGGTGTCTCTCAATATCTTGATAGTAACACTTTTATGTTCTAAGAAGTCATTAAAAAGAAAAAAAAAATCTCTAATTTTGAGATTATAGTACCCAAAGTCACAGGAAGATTAAGAGAGAACCAAAGACATTCCAAAGAATCAGCTGGTACTAAGTTCCCCTGGGAGTCATTAAGAGTGACAGACACTTGAATCTAAAAACCTGTCGCTAGGAAAGGTAACATACACATAGGTGTGAAGGGCTACCTTGACAAGAAGCAACCTACCAAGTGTTTAATCTGCTGTGACTTGCCTTTTTTTTCACATCTATCACATTTGAGACACACACACACACCCCATCAAAAAAAAAAAAAAAATCTCCCCCAAAGCAAAGTTATTTCAAAGTAAGCATGTTGAATAGCTGGCATCTTCCCCAAAATCTTTAAAAACTAATTGTGCTCTACACAATTAAGTCAGCTGGGTTATAGTATCCTGCAAAATTAGACATCTATAATGGGGCTGTTGACAAGCCCTTCAGTGTAGTGATGCAGTGGTGCCCACTCAGAGAACGAAGCAAAGCTCCTGGGAAATAATTAAAGAATATTTTGGTCAGCTTGTGATGCAAATACAGATTTTTTCAGGTTATGCAGCAATAAGCTGGAAACCCACAGAAAATCAGCAAAACCAGACTAAATAACAAGACTGACTGATGTTTGTCCAAATGGTCCTGAAAGGAGAAGAAAAGGCTGCCAGGAGAGAGAACGGGAAGGTTAGCTGTGGTTCAGGAAAATACTCCTGTCTTATTTTTGCAGTCTGATAACGGAGACAAATTTAACCTATCTTTCCATTAATCTTAAGTCCTTCTCCATCTGGAAAAATGATGCCAATTATGACTTTAGATTCTCATTTTACCAATTCAGAATTTTGTTAGGGAGCATAATTTGCATATTCAAATTTATTATTTCCACTGTCTGTGGACATATTCTGTGTCAAACCAAGCTTTTCTTACATTACCTTTTAATGGTGCCACACGTAATAAAGTCTGCTCATTAGACAGACCATTTCCAGTTCCAATTACTACAAATTAAATTCAAGCAATTTCAGTGAAATCAGTTGAGACCACCTAGATTTAAACATCTATCTGATGCAGGAATGCAACCTTATACTGTAAGCTAGCTGTTCAAGTGCACTATTAACTGAATGAAATTTAGAAAGGCATTCCCTCCAGCTAAGCATACCAGTTCCCAAATGGAATGCATCCTGTTTTCTGCTGACATGATGAAATGACTGTCAATGATAATATTGAATAACTGTATCCAGGAGTTAATACTCTCAGGCATACCTTTCATACTAGCTCAGTATTTCCATCCATTCTTCAACTGTGCTATATTTTGCTTCAAGAACCAAATTTCATGTAAAAATGTCAATAGAAAACAAATATTTAAAAATTTCTTTAGTATTGTTGATGCCTATATAACAAAACCATCTATGGGTTATTTTGTTAACATCATAGATTTAGGAGGTAAGCTGGCCTTCAAGGGCACGTTCCAGATATGAAAACAGTCAAACTTAAAATCAAGACTTGACAAGTATAAAGTACAGAGAGGAGTCTTAAGTCATTAAGTCTCTTCTTTCTCTCCTTTCCCAGCTTTTCTCGCACAGCCATGATAATTAAAGTCGTGTTCTGAACATTTCCACAGCTGCAAGAGTTTGGACAGAACGAATAGGTGAAGGAAATGTGTTTTACCAATTAGCCCATATATGGTGGTCTCCTCCCATTCAAAGGCACAAGTCTAAAAAATTAAAAGGTGTGAAGCAGATACAATGACATGGTTGTTTAAATCACTTTTATCACTTTTTGTATCTACTGTTTGAAACAATAATGTTTAATGACACAGTATGTTTTCTAGTGTACCCTAATTAGTGCTTAAGCCATTGAAAGGATTATACCATTTTAAAATAATTTTTTAATAATTCCTGACGCTAAATGAGGGAATCCCACATTCCCCAGTGTTGGCTGTGTGAGCATTCTTGCACACGATTCTGGTTTGAGTTGCCTGATGGAGTGAGGTTCCTATTTCAGGAACTATTGTGAGAGAAAATCATGTGCTAAAGGTGTAACCCAGCAATGAATCGGTAAATCGGTAAATCTGAAGATCAGCTCATTAGGAAGCAGACATCTGAATGAAATAAGGTTCCTGGGGAGTCTGTGGCACCAGACAAGCCAGAAGGAGAGGCATGAAACCTTATTATACTCCATGACCCAAGCAAAAAGAATTTTTTACCTAGGCAGGATTCGTGGTTAGTATTCTGCTCTTGTACTTCGCTTACTGAAGCCCCAGTGTGCTTTTGTTTATGATCTGGTTCTTGTTCAGCACATTTACATGCAACCGACTGTTCAAGTGGCTCAGTCACCTCTGGTACAAAATGGAGTTGAGCTGAAATGCCAAAGGCTGGAGCTTTGTTTGCAACGTGACAAAAACCCAAACAAAATATCAGAACTTTTCCCTTTTTTTTCTTTGACAAAAGCCTTAATGATATCTTCCTTATTCAACAGCATGGTGTTGTATGGATATATTACAGCTGGTTAAAAGACTCCAATATTATTTATGTTTTATCTAACTTCTAATTCTTTGTTAGTCAGAGATAGCTGAATGACACAGAATTTGTTTAACTTAGCAATACAAAACAACATTCACAGCTTAAATATTTTGTATGCCAATCTCTAACTGCAATACAAAAATTAAAACCAAGAAAAATAAAAATAATAATAAAAAAAAAACCAAAACCCCCCTATCCTATGACTTCTAGAATTTTTTTTTTTTTTTTAAAGCAGGCTCTGTGAAGACATACAGCAAGCAATCTTTTCTGAAAACCAGCAAACTATAACAGAGTTAAGAGGTGCAATATATCTAAAAACTCACTCTCTCCACAAGCAGTAGGTAGGCAACTTGAACAGTTGGTTGCATCAGAGTTTCAACACATAATGCAACTACAGGGAAAGGGAGAAAGGCAGGAAAGGAGAGGAAATATCATTCATTATATTCATAATTTTCCAAACAATTTTTTCAACTACTAACTTCTAAGTTGGAAATTTGTGAGATGTGACAAATGAAATAATTGAGAATGGCTGCTGTGCTCAGGTCTGTCCATGGCAATGTACATGTAAGATGTCAGAATTAAGTTCAGTTGAATTAAGGACCCATTTAGGATTTAGTTACTGTAAATCTGCCGAGTTTTTTTCTTATTTCATCGCTCCATTACCTAATCATCCTGTTGTGATAGTATGCATATTGTATGCAAAAAAGTATGGGGTTTTTTTTTGTGCTCACCACAGAACATCTATATAAGCCACTAGATATTGCTAGTTGGTGTGTTTAGCAGACATTATCCAACAAGTGAAGATCCAACAAGACTGTAATTCCAAATAACAACAGCTTTATCTTGACCAAATTCTCTGCTAGGTTAACGTAATCTGTGACAATCCCAGCCTCACACCAGCAGGCTGAAGGAAGCGTGTGGGGAATCCGCTAGAGACAGAATGGCAGTGCAGTGGTACAGTGATCTATTTGTTCATATTTTGCTGTTGCATATTTGAAAAGGTCAGACCCAAATAAAACTGCCAAGATACGATATTCCTCTGAGAGGAAGAACATGGTTTATGTGTCTCAGCTTTGCCAAAAAACTATGGAAACCAATGCTTCATTTTGTGAATAAAGATGTAGGCACAAATACTGCCTCAAGCAGGGTGAAGACCACCCTTGGGCAGAAGTGTTTAAGAGTTGCAGTGGTGAAAGGTTGGGGGTGTGCTTTGTTTTGCAGAACATTTGGGTGTGTATAACAGGCCTGTCTAAACAGAATTGGTGTGTCTGATGGCTGATCCAATATTCCAAGGAGGTCCTCTATTCAGAACTTGTTTTCCTTCCACACTTACCCTACTTTGTGTATTGTGCTAGATTATACTGGTTTCATAAGTGGCAGTCACAGTTACTGTCCATCTGGATATGTTTTGAGGCTCTATAAAGTTTTAACAACTGTGAAGAGGGGAAAATACTGAAGTATGCAGCCAGTCTGAAGTGGTTATCTTGAGATTTAACCTACTGACGCCAGGAACACACAAAGCATGCTTCATAGTCAATGTAAAACTTACTGAGATCTGTAACCTTAATAAAACAGGGAAAAGTATTCTCATATAAGAGATTATACTATATCTATATCTGTATTATCTGAAAGCTCTTCATGAATTAAAATAGTTATAATAATGAAATCATACTAACACATATCTACACATTTCATCTTGATTCAGGGCATGTATAACTGAATCAGATACTTGGTTAACTCTTGCACTTGTCCTATTGCCTGCTTTATAATAAGGAGATTTTATGCTTTTCAGTTTCCTTTAATAAGATTTTGCATTGCTATAACTTGTTCTCAGGCTATTCATAATGGAATGCCAATCAGTTCTCAAAATGCTTCTACATGCTTGTCACATTTTTTCACATTTAAAATGCCCTCTTTTCTATTTTGGATTTTTCAGTACTTAATAATTTGTGTGTTTTTTTAAAAAAAAAACACAATATACAGAATAAGCTTAACTTTCATAAACATTTCATGGCAAAGAACAGTTATTACCAATGAATTAAGTGTGATATATGTGATCAGACAAGCCATGCCATTAAATATTTGGAAAAAATTAAGACAGCTTGAACAGACGTCTATAACTGCTATTTCACATGTCCTGATTTCCACATTCCAATGCCTAGAATTTTCAGCAAATGCAACTTTCAGTTCTCAGACTTTTCTGGTTGAGACTAAGTTTCCAAATTCCACAGAATTAAATTCCCCTGTAGATTCACTAAAGTTAGTAATGTTCATTTTTTAAAAAAAATTGTAAGCAGAGAAAATTCTTGTTACATCTACAAACTACATTAGTAACCCCTAGATCTGAATACAGCAGATTTTCCTATGGGAAAAGAAAAAAAAAATATCTCAGACTAATTTATGCCGCTGAACTTTAAGTCCTACCACTGTGATGGTAGTTTGTTTTCATCCATCTGGGTAGGCAAGAGCATGGTTCTGCATATAAACTACTCAGGTGCACATCCTGAATTTGTGGATTAGGCTTTTTGAAGTCAGAAGGTCCAGACTGGTCATCTTGAAGAGTAGGCAGGTACCTGTGTCAGGGTCAAAGGGGCACATCAGGGCTTTGGGACCACACCTCTCTTAACTACTGTCTGCTTGTCATCGGGTAATACACAGCCTTATTTTTCTGTAAAGAGCCTGGGTTGCTTGTGTAGTGCTCAGCAATAAGCAGGGCTGTATTTTATCCACAGCTATGGCTGTTTTCATGTGGAGCCAGGCCATCACATATGAGCACAGAAAAGCGCAGGACACACTCTTTTCGCTCACCCCAGACCTTGGGCCTGCTGCAAGCACCAGCACAGCTCAGGGCTCTGCTTGGCTCCTGCTCCAGGTCAGCAGAGCCTGGGGACAGCTGGGCTTCCAGCCAGCTGCAGGCCCTCTGGGCAGGGTGGGACAGGCAGGTGACTGCAGCCCACAGCTCCCAGTAGCTAAGTGCAAATCCACTGCATTCAGATACAAATGATTGGTGTACAAGCGTAGAGCCACCAGAGCCAGGTCTGTGCTAGCAGCGGTCTGCCAGCCTGAGAGAAGATTTACCGGTACAGCACATCCAGCTGGACCTTGAAGCTGGGTCTGTCACGCCTTTCTGCTCAGCAAGCAACACAAAGGGATGTGGCACATGCCAAGTCCTGATCCCCAGCGTGCCAGTACATTGCCCCATTACTCCTGCCTGCAGTCAGCTCCAAATCACCCAGTCACACAGGTTTACTTTCAGTTGGGCTTATTTCCTCCTGATGTATTGATGAATACATAGCAGGAGAGAAGCCAAATTACACAAAACTGTCTTGTTCTGATATATTGGGCAGTTAGTTACCATCAGCCCCCAGAGTAAAATAATACCTGGGCTTAGAATAGTGTCAGGGCTCTTCGCACAGCAGCTGAAACTGTGCCTGCAGTTGCAAGTGTGATTTAAGTCTATCTTGTTCACATACAGCTTCTTTGGTACTTCATTCCCTGGCTAGCCCAGATAGGCCGATAAATTTTTTTCTTTGCTATTTGTAAGAAAGGATTAAACCGTGTTGGGCTGGAGAAAAACCTCTCCTGCTGGGGGAGGAAGAAAGTTACTGCAAAAATAGCATAAGGCAGAGATGCAGAGAAAGATTTTCCTCCAGTTTCTTAGCACCCATCTGCAATAAATTTTTAGGAGGGATTGGAGGAAATAGAGACCTAGGTGAAGCAGCAGGTTTGGTGGTTTGGAAAGCTGTGCAGCATAGTTACTGGGAAATCCTTGTTTTATCCATCCTGACAAGTTCTGCCGTATTATACAGGTATTTATTTTTCTAATCAATATCATAAATCACTGTCAGGTCATCAGCATTCCCACAGTCTTCCAAAGTATTTTTGCATCTGCCAAAGGTTCCCACTGGACCTAAAGGCCTATAGAATGCTATATAAGCTTCTTTAATGGAGCGTGTAGTGCTGAACTGTGCTCTGCTGCAATATTCCCACTCAGAGGAAGAGGTATAAGGAATGAAGTGGCCCCAAGAGTTATGGATGAAGGACAACAGTTAGACTTGATCATCTTTTCCAAGCAAAATGATTCTATGATACCACAAGACTTTGTATTAAACACCACCTCTAGAAGTAATATGCCTTCAACCAGCATAGAAATCAAACCAATATTTTATTTTAAAAAAAGCTTTTTTTCCTTTCACTGTTCACTGAAGAATGTCTGACCAAATAATTTGGTTATTGAGATGATAAGTCATCCTGTTATAGTACTACATATGCTATACTGTCTTAAATCTAAATGTTTTATAGTTATTTACAAATTAAAAGCTCTTCACTCCAGGTTAAGCAAGCCCTGTTGCTCCTGTTTTATTTATTGGGGAGCCATCATTAAGGTTAATTGCCCAAGGCCAAATTTAAAATTCTGTATGAGGAGCCCAGGGTAAAGTGAGACACCAACAGGAGACTTGAATCTATGCAAGCCTCCAGAGGACCATACTCCAGCTGAGAATAGCTGGAGTGCAAAGCGTGCTGGCCACATGTCCTTCTTTGTCTTGTTTTTCAGCCCAGTGTGAGGCAGCTTTCTTTTGCTTTGGGTGATGAAATGTTTCCCATCTTTTCCTAAGCTGTGGTGGAGCACTTCCAAGAAATGTTAAAAAATGTAATAAAATTAAGTTCACTCATTATTTTGTGAGAAATGTACCTATCTCTAGGAGTTGAAATTATTGACTTTGCCAGCTAATAACATGAAAAATATCCCAATAATAGGAAAAGGTTTCTTGGATGTTGGGGTTACCAGCGTCACATGGGGTTACTTATGTTGTACCACAGCGATGTCACAATGCCCTTGTGCTGTCCTGCTTTGCTAAATGTTAGGAGATCAAAGCTACATCCATGCTAAATGATTTGAAATAAAACAGGCCCTTTATTTTCAGACCATCTCAAGGGTTTTTGAAAGCGGGAGGAAACAAAATGACAGCTAATGGATCTAGAAGGGCCTGACCTGAGGATAAGGTTAAGTGGTGTAATAATCTCCATACTGAACTTGGTGCTGTAGAGCAGCTTCCCTAATGTGCTTGGTCACAAGGTGAACCTCTCTGAGCCAACCTCACAGATTTTCTGCCCATACTGCTTAGAGCAACGCTTAGGGTGCTGTTAAATGTGGGAGCATCCCCTTTCCTTCGTATTCATTAAGGACTGCTTTCCTCCACAGTACACTCTCTGATAACCTTGTCATATTTCTCATTCATCTCTGTGCACTGTTCTTTCTGTAGTGCTCTGCTAGTTGCTTCCAAAAGCAAAATCTACCACATTTACTAAATCTAAACCATTTCTTGGATTACAGGCATTCCTCTTAGAGAGTCAAAAATGTTAATGATTCTCTGTTTTGCTTTTTAGGAAAAGGAATGGTCTGGCTAAAGAACTGTTCCTTTTCAGAGAGCGTTGGATGGGTGTACCATTAGGTGGTTTTTTTCTTCTTTGAAGGAAAGATAAAACTATCTAAAGAACTGCAGAGTTTTTCTAGGTAATAGCTTCTTTATGCTTTCTGTAAAGCTCAGTGTAGAGAATATTCTCCACAAACCTCATTGAAGAAAAAATAGCTGGGTTAAATTTGGAATTTCTCTGAAATAAGAAGAATAATCCAAAAGGACATGTTCCCTGATATCTTGGTAATGATTTATTGCCAAGATGTCCCAACTTAACCCAGCCATACCCTTGGGTTGGAGAAGCTCTTTACACCTTGCAAAAATAACACCAATTTACTCTCACTGACATGCAATGGAACTTCACTATGTAGAGAAGCAACAGTCATCTGATTAAAAAAAAAAAAGGTGAACAGAGGTAGGAAAACTAAACATGAACGAAAATACTTATGCCTCATGCACAGCTCTTCACTAAGCAAGCTGACAGAATCAGGATGACATATCGCGAATTGAACATGTCTACAGTTACATACTATATGCTATCTGAAGATTTCAAAAGATCTGGATACGGAACTGGTAACAGTCAAAAGAAACACTGGGATAGGAAAGGACTTTCATCTGAGGTAAGAAGAGCAGATGGAACTTGAATAGTAGGTTTGATGGCAAAGGTGATGTCCAAGAAAAATTGAAAGGAACTGAAAAACAGAAAATATATAAATAATCCTACTAAAAAGTTACTAATCTCCTAGATGGGATGAAAAGGAGACTAAGAAATTCTTTTTCAAATAGCAGCTGCAATCAAAAAGTGCACAATATTCATAACAGAGCAGTGCACATACCCTGCTCTGACTAGTCCATGAGCTCTACAATTAAGAAGGAAAGTACTGTCAGATGTTTGAGAGATTTACGACGTAACTCCCCCTTTTAAATTTAAGTGCTCATATGAGTGAAGGAAAGGAGGGAGGCAGTTTAGAAGTGGATGCAAGTTGCTTATGACACAAGCATTAAAGATAGGATGGTTTTATTTTGTTTACATTGTGAAAATACATCTGAATAACCTGCCATGTCAGCCAAGTATTGCAGAAAACTTAATTCTTTCCTAGAGAAGTTGTGTGTGATTGATTGAATCAACTGCTGAGTGATGCTCTGACAAATAACATAGAATTTCTGTCTGTTAATGTCTGCCAGCAAGCTTAGCCTTTACATTTAATTTAGACCATGGTTGTCAAGGCTCTTGCTTTCAGCTCTAGAAATCCTTTGTGTGGCCTGTTGAGTTAGTCAGGGAATCACTGTATAAACACACTTTAAGGATTTTGTGTCAAGGGATCTTCTCTTCTAGTTAAGCCTCTAGAGGTCAATGTGCCTTCAGTATGGTTGATTTGCCTGAACCGAAGAAGAACACAATAGTTCAGAAAAATCCCAACCCACAAGATGACTAGTAACTGAGGTACTAATCCATGAAGATTAGGTTTTCAGATTAGTGCAGCAGTCTGAGAGGAGAAAAAGAGATTTTATGTCCATGATGTCTCTATTTTATGATACTGTAAGAGCCAGGAGGAGGAGTTCACCCCTCTGAGCCCATTTTCAGTGTTCATTTCTATAGACACACGTCCTGACCATACCCGAGTAACCTTAACTCTGCCCTTCCAGATCAGCAGTCACAAACCCCACTGATTTTATCCTACCTTATGTATTAGAGATATAGAAAAAAGTAATGCTCTTTTTTGTTGAAACAATTTTGAATTTTTTTGACATTTATATAAACATGTAAATTCACTAACTCAAAGATGCATATAGAGAAAAGAACACTTTTTAGAAAAATCACAAAGCAAAAAACATAATAAAAGGAAGCATGAATCTGCTTTAAAAAACAACAGTGCTGAACATACAGCAAACTAAATGAATCTATTTTTACATCTGAGCAACTTGTTTTAAGTTCTAAAGGATTATATATCCCTAGCAAGAAAAAAAGAAGTGAAAGAAATACAGAATCTTAATAAAACAAGAAGTGTAGCAGAAAGGATAATGAAGCATTGCAAATGATTTATGGTACAAGGGATAACTCATCCAAATTACCTCAGTTTTAATAATCATATTCCAAGTGACTGTAGATAAGGAAGTTTAAGATGTACGTATAAGACTGGAAATGGTTATAAAAGATCAGAGGCTTTCAAAATTCACTGTGTACCAGGTTTACTGAGTGCAATGCCAAGAGTTATATATGAAATCTGATCTGACAGTTTCCTAATTTTCCTCTGTTTGAGGAGATGTCCATGCAGTGAAAATTTATAGCATTGTGCCAAAACTGAAAGAAACAGTGGAAAGGACTGAGAGGTAATAACCCCTAACTAATTTCTCACTGGCAAAGTATAAAAAGAAGATGAAGAATTAATTACATTAAGAAATCCCATGGAACGTGGTTTAGATTAAATGACACTCTTTTAACCTGTTGCCTGGAAGGTTCATCTAGCACTGTTCATGCAGATATTTGGAAAGTATTTCACAAACTCACTTTAGAGAGTGGTTCTAAATGTTGTTGCTCTTCCACTGCTCTGTCACCTACAATTTATCTTAAGTATAAAATAGAAAAAAAAAAAAAAGAGAAACCAGAGCTTCTAGTTAAATAGAAGGGACTTTTTTAAAGAAATACAATAAACCAGAAGGTATGATGGTCCAAACCCTGTATATACAAAGTCTATAGTAGGCTGGCAGGTCCCCTTTTACATACAAGAAATAAAAATGAAGACAATCGGTCAAAACTCAGCAGGTTTAATTCAGTCTCTTGGCTGATATTGGCTAGATGTTAACAGTGCACAGAGCAGTCACTGCTATATTGAAATCTTGGAGTGCAGACCTGGCTGTGTGGTTTATCTTTTAAAATCTGGTTCTATATAACTCTCTGGGTAGTAATTCTTAGCAGAACTCTGCAACTGGTAACAGCTCTTTCTTATCTTGGAGCCACAGCCTATCTCCACTGGCAGTTTCTGATATATTCAAAGATCCACTGTATGGACTATAACATTAAGCACACGAAGAAATTAATTACATAAGAACTCAAGTAAAGGAGTAATACAGAATGTCAGACATGCTTCTGAAAATGGTGGCCTACCTTACTTGTGTGCCTCTGACAATCATTAAGTGGCTTTAAGACATTTAAAGAAGGATGTGCCGAGGCAAAACTGAAGGTTCAGATGAGGTAGAGTAGGTTTGTTTCTGCTCTTTGTCTTGTTCCAGCAAGTACGACAGCAACCATTCCCATACATATCCTGTTCTCACTGCAGGAAAAATTAGGAAGAAAAAGGTTGTGACCTTGACCTCTTCACCATGCATTTGTTCAACATTGCACAAGTCCTGCACCCTTGTCTGGAACTGTGTCCCTGAAGGTGACTCATCCTGCTGGTTGTTCTTTATCAGCAAGTGATGTAAACTGACTGACAGGGGGTATGATCTAGTAGCAATTACAGAGACTTGGTGGGAAAATTCACACAAATGGAATGTGGCCATGGGTGGCTCTGTCCTTTTTAGGAAAGACAGGCCAACAAGGAGAGGAGGTGGAGTGGCTCTTTATGTGAAAGAGCAGCTCAAATGTGTTGAGTTCTGGCCAGGAGCGGACAAGGAACAAGTTGAGAGTCTGTGGATGAGAATTAAATGCCAGGCTGGCATGGGGGATACTGTTGTGGGGGTCTGTCACAGGCCTCCTGACCAAGAGGAAGAAGGTGATGAGGCTTTCTACAGGCAGCAGGGAGCAGCCTCACAATTGCAGGCCCTGGCTCTGGTGGGGGATTTGAACTCCCCAGATATTTGCTGGAATGCCAACATGGCCGGCCACTCGAAGCCCAGGAGGTTCCTCCAGGGCATGGGTGACAAACTCCTAATGCAAATGGTGAATGAGCCCACTTGGAGAGGAGCACTGCTGGATCTTGTTCTCAATAACAAGGGGGCGTCTGGTTGAAGCACTGGAAGTTGAAGGTAGACTTGGCTGCAGTGACCATGAGATGGTGGAGTTCAGGATCTGATGTGGCAGGAGAAGAACCTCGAGTAGGACTGCAACCTTGGACTTTGGCAGAGCCGACTTTGGCCTCTTGAAGCAATTACTGGGGGAAACCCCATGGGATGTGGTAACGGAAGGAAAAGGTGCCCAAGAAAGTTGGGACCTATTCAAGGACGGCTTCTTCCAAGCTCAAGATCAGAGCATCCCAATGGGGAAAAAAAAAAAAAGAACGAGAAGATGAACCAGGAGACCTGTGTAGATAAACGGGGGACTGCTGGGCAAAATCACATGGAAGAAGAGAGTCTACAGGTCATGGAAGGAGGGGATGGCTACATGGGAGGAATATAAGAATGTTGTCAAAGCATGTAGGGTGGCAGCTAGGAAAGCTGAGGCCTCCTTGGAATTAAAGCTTGCGATGGAGGCTAAGGGTAACAGGAAGAGTTTCTTCAAATACACAGCAGACATAACACTAGAGGGAATGTAGGCCCAGTGATGAATGACGTGGTGCCCTGGTGACTGAGGACAGTAAGAAGGTGGAGTTACTGAATGCTGCCTTTGCCTCTGTCTATACTGTTGGAGACTGTTGGCAGGAGCCCCAGATGGCTGAAGCCCCAGAGGAAGTTGGGATAAACAAGGAGTCTGCCTCGGTTGATGAGGACTGGGTCAGGGACCAGTTAAGCTGTCTGGACATCCATAAATTCACGGGTCCTGATGGGATGCACCCGAAGGTGCTGAGTGAGCTGGGGGGAGTCATTGCTGGGTCACTGTCCATCATCTTTGGTAATCCCTGGGAAATGGGAGAGGTGCCTGAGGACTGGAGGAAAGCAAATGTCACTCCCATCTTCAAAAAGGGCAAGAAGGAGGACCCGGGTAACCACCAACTGGTCAGCCTCACTTCCATCCCGGATAAAGGTGATGGAACCACTTATCCTTGGGGCTGTCTCTTGGCACATCAAGGATGAGAGGGTTGTTAGGAATAGTCAGCATGGTTTTACCAAGGGGAAGTCATGTTTGACTAATTAATAGCCTTTTATGAGGATATAACCACGTGGATGGATGTGACAGACCAGCTCTGGCTGTTTATGTCCTCTACACTTCAATTTTTGTGAACTGAGTCCACTCTCCCTCGAAGACTCCTTCTCAAATGATGTCTCTTCCATTTTTCTCTACCTTAAAGGTATCAGACCAGACGCAGGCCAGGGTCTGCAGGGAGAAATGCTTAATGTTGCTTTTCCCCTGCCTGCTCCCCCTTTCTGACTCTATGCATTTTTGTGTGTCTTTCCTGACCATCCCTCCAGTCTCTTTCTCTCACTGTCTGGAAAAGGTGTTACCTACAGGCAATATAGAGACAGTTTCTCCTTTACTAGCTACATTTCATTGTTGCACGTGCAAGATGGGATGAGGGATAACTCTGGTGTTAATGAGAGTGAAGTTTCCATTGACTTTGTCAGGGTCAAGACTTTACCCTCCAGGATCTATTGGTAGAAGTGGGAAGAAATTTCCATTTTCACAGAGAATTTACAACCCCTTAATTGTGTTAAAACCCTCAAATATTTTCTTCACAGGACAAAGGTTGTATCTTATTTCAGATTAATGTAGTGGCTGAGCATCATCTGCTGCTGGAAAACCTTGAGAAGTTACTTAAAACTAAAACAGGCATAAAAAAGAAGCAGGGTGGGAAAGGGTGTTTGCTATTAAACACCAACACAAACCAAGCTGGGCTTTTTGTCTATTCCCTTCCCCCATTTTGTTCACACAGTTCTCCTCACCCTTCAGACAGCCTTAGAATGCTAATTTTTCTAATCACTTGGACAATGAAAAGTATTGAAGAAATCAACTGGAATATTATTTTAAATCTCCCTGATTAACCTGTATCCACACCTATAAATAAACTATTTTTTCCTACCTTAACTTCCAAGAATGGCAGTTCCCACACCCTATACAACCTGGCACTTCAAATTCAAAGCAAGTATTTGTAACCATTTCCAAAAAGAGCTGTTTTAACATGAACTGGCACGTGGGTTTTATGAAGAAATAGCTTTAAATAAAATTCCAATTGTCCTCCTTTCACAGATGTTTAGGATTTCTCTTCACATAGCAGCAGATGATACAGATGCTCAGAATGATTCAGTGAAATGATAGTATAATGATAAGGTACTGATCAGCTTTATTCTTTCTTATACTTTACACCAGATCTGTATGCATGTAACCCTCAGCTAGCACTAACAAAAAGATGTGACTACATGCTTTTGTCTATCCTAATGGTTTGAGAGAAAATCTTGATAAATCAATGTGGGCTTTTGGAGGGTTTTGCTTTTTTTGTAGGTTGTTTTTTGAGGTTTTTTTTCCTCTTAAGTATTTTTGCCTTGATTAGATAAAAAAAAATAAAAAATAAAAGGGGGCTGTCAATCTGTTTTCTTTTCAGGTCTTCTCTGTCTTTTTCTAAATTAGTTACAGCCTGCTTTTTGTAGCTTTATTGCCAGCCTGACCTAATTTAATTACCATGACTTGTGTGGCTTCAAGATAAATAGTTTTATTCAGTCTGTCTACTTTTGTATAAGTTTTCCCTTTCACACATCTCTCTATATTTTGGCATTCAGAATTCTTGTCCTCTGTGCTTTGGTAGGTTAACACAAGGTTAGTTTTATAGCATATTTTCACAAAAAGGCCTTTGATGCTGTTCTGCTTCATTCCTGCTATTGCTCTGTCCGTTTGTGAGCTGTGTCTTTGGGCCTTTATGGGACACAAATGAACATTAGCTGGGTCTTGGAAGCATGGAATGGAAAATACATCCTCATGCCTATTGTGAGGTAGAATTCCTTAAAGCATCAAAACTTGTTCGTATTCTGGCTAAAAATCTGTGTAAGTTTTTTTTCTCATTTGAGCAAATACTTCAGAAATCAAAGCTTGAGACACTGCAGAGATAGGAAGACTGGAAGAGCTAGGGTGCTGTGGGTGGACTGATTATCACTGTTCAAGTGATGATTACACACTGTTCAAGTGTAAAAACACTTGACAAGGGAGTAGAGATCCTCACAGGTTAGATTTCTGTTCTTTCCAGGTTTAAAGGGCAAATTAAGGGTAATAAAGCTTCCAGGATTATTATCAGTCCCTCATCAGTAATAATGAGCTTACTAAAAATATAAATTAAAAAGATCCAAAACACTAGTTCTGAATGTAGGAATTTTGTTCAAAGGATCCTTTTAAACTGTATGTTAGGGTGGGTTATGTCCTGTGCTTGAGAACATGAAATAAATTTAAAAAAATCAGAGCTGTGCTCTTAACAAATATGACTTCCCCATAGTTTCTGCAGGAGTACTTGACCTGCATCAGAAAACTCCTGTCTTACGTTGCCCCGGGATGGCACTTGCACAAAACATATGACAGTAAATATATTTTAATAAGAACCTGCATGTGCAGGGCTACCTAAAATACACAAAAAATGTTGCCACTCCTCTACAAAGGTGATTCAGAAAACTGACACTGGCCAAAGGAAGGTAAAACAATGCATTTAAGTGGCATTTCATTTTTCAACCATTTCAAGCCATTTGTACAAACCCGTAAAAAGATGTTTTGTTCTGTAGATGAATCAAAAGGGGTATCATTTTAAGTTCAATTAAGTTTAGTTTCCAGAGGAAATAAGTAAACAGTACACAGCCAGCCTTTTTACACATACCAGGAATAAAACATCCTATAGACATAAAGTAGAAACAGCATTTCTGCGTGTTAACACCTACAGAAGAGTCCACTGACGCTTTCATGCTTGGAAAACAGGGAGGTGAATCCTTTCTTTTCACTCATTAACTAGAAAACCTCATGGAAGAAATGAAGAGGTAAACAAAGGAAGATGCAATTGATTTCTGCTTACACTAAAATAACCCAACAGTGCAGGGATGGATTTTTCATATACATCCACAGGTGCTCCGCCTCAGTTCCTCTTAAAGGGTTCAATAAGCAAAGAGTTTGATTATTAGTCACTGCTTTTGAAAAACAACTCACCAAATACCTTATCTGTATCTGGGTCTTCCCCTCAGAGACAGTAACAAACTAAAAAGCAGCCACCTCTGAAGTGTAGTGCTACATCCACACAGAAAACAAGCTGCTAGGACTCTGGAAAGCAACTGGCTGAGGTCACTGGGGCAAACCCCCACTGTTGTTTTTGTTGGGTTTAAAAAAAATAGTCCTGCTGAGAAGATAAGGTTTTAAAGGCTCCTCAGATGCAGACAAAGGGGAAGCTTTATGGCACACTATTAATCTTACTTAGAAAGATGAAGCGTTGATGCGACCTTGATGACATGTGAAGCTGCCATTTGGAAGGGGAAGAAACGAAGAGACTAGAGTGCTTCAAGTACAGCATTTTCATCACCAAAGCACACCTAACGTGCCCTCTCCCACCTCCTCTCATAAGAGATTTATCAGTGTGTCTCTCTGCTAGCTTGGAAGTAGTGTTTCTGGGTCTTCTGCTGAGCTGGTGCAAGTGCTGCTGGTAACAGGTCAGCTGTAGCCAGAATTCTGTGTCTTCTCTATCATGGAAGATAAATAAAAATAAGTATGTCCATACTCATGTCTAGACACTGGTGAACAAGATGTCTTTTAATTGTGTAGCCTTCCAGGCATTTGTTTTCCTCTTAAGTCGTGAACCAAACACAAGCCTCCACCTCTTGTACTAATGGCTCAAAACTGCTGCTGCCACACAGCACAACTTAGCACAGAGACTCCCTGCTCAGACTTGGGGGCACAGCTTTTTGCGGGTGTTCACAGGTTTCTAAAGAACATCCAAAAGCATAAAGATTGAACTAAATGTGCTGGCTCACTCAACCAAAATGCAACTGCATTCCTGTGCTGGATCCAGATGATGTTTGCATCACTGTGCACATCAGCAAAGTTCCTCTATTGACAATTAGTGAATCCCAGCCTGAAACCACACAATGTAAGTAATTTACCTCCATCCTCTTCACAGGACAAAGTCTTTTGATACATCTCTGTCCTACAGGCCTGTAGAATTTATTGGCACTTAGTCTGAATCTGATTGATAATGATCATATGCTCTAAATACTGAAAATCAAATATGAAAAGCCCTCTAACTTCTTCAGTTTAAAATGTGATGTAAGCAGATATAACATCTCCAGTAACCTAATTCTGTAGTATGAAAACACCTTCAAGCATTCCAGTGATACAAAAGCTTTACACAGAGATATACCCCATGTACACATGCCTGTAAAGGTCATGCCAAGAATGTTGACAAATCCTTCTACTACCCTGTTGGGCACTTTGAAACACAGAAAGGAAAGCAACCAGCTTATGCAACTACAAAATCCCACTTAAAAGCATAGCTTGTGATGTTTCTTCCTCCCTGTCAAAAGGGAAGAAGATTGAGCAGGAAAAAATGAGTGATAATAAATAGTAAAATAAATACTTTAAAAAAATAAAACTGAGTATGTTTTTGCTACTTTCCTGTAATCACATTTTTTATAGCTGCAGATATAGCATTCAGGTGGATGGCAGTATCATTGTACAAAGACTATCTCCACGTAAATATGTAAAGTTTTGCCCTTGAAGACTAAATACATTTTGTGGTAGTATAAAAATAGTTCTGTTGAGGCTTATTGCAGTTTATAATACAAATGTAGATAAATAATTTAGAAGTGTTTTATCTTGATACTGCTAGAAGAGCCTCCTGCTCTTTTTTTAAAAGGTTGAAAAAGAGTATATTTGAAGTCATTAGCAAAGGAAATTGCTACCATTAATTCTGACCTACCACAGGTTTTAAAAGCAAGAACAAACCATGAAACTTAAAAGAAAACCCTACAAATGTGTTTTATGAATCCATGTGCAATATTTTGCTTACAATGAAATAAAATGCTGATATGTGCCAGACACCCAGAAGTTGCTCTCCTGTGACTAATTCTTCTGAGCTTGTTTTTAAATTAATCTCCCAGTGCTTGGCCTCTTCCCACCCTTGTTATTAAACTCACAAAAGCAGTTTATACCAACCACACTATAAACAAAGACATTGAGAACTCCCCTCTTTTAAGCATTTCATTTGCCCTGTTGGACAGCTTTATCTAAGACTGCATTAGTGCTGTATTTAAATACAAATCCATACATAACATTTTATTTCAACGTATGTTTTGTTTCCTAATGTGATACTCAAATGCCTTGTTTGGGTATTGTTGGTCTATTAGGAAATATTCCTAAGCAATTTACATGAAACTAACTTGAATATCTCCAAAGTTCCCAGGAAGCTGAAATGCTTCAGAGCAGAAGGCTACAACATTTCTGTAAGTGCAAAGACAGCCTAAACAAACAAACAAAAAAAAAGCCCAAACTGGTCATGTGAGATTTTCAAGAAATATTACAATCCTCACCGAAATCACAATCAATGCATTTTTGATAGTATTCAATCCTTAAGGCCTGAGGCTGTATTTCTGACATAGATTGGTTCATCCGCAGAAGAGCAATACAGAGAAATCCAACACAGGGCAACCAAGTGTCGCAGCCAGGCTTTCACGCTGTTTTTTTATAATTAATTATCTTTATTTGGAATTTTTCTTTGACTGGACTGACATATAATTTCAGAGTGCCAGCTCACAAATACAAATAGACCAGAGTTCAACAGCTGAGACTACTGCTATTCTTGCCTTTAGCCCTACCACTGTGTGCCACTGCCTCTGGGGATGGAAAAGATGAGCCAGGAGGGAGAGGTAAGTAGTTCCTGAATGGCTAAACCTCCATTTACTATGGTAACTTATAGCTACAGTTCTGATAATCACAATGAAAAAATAAAAAATTAACAGCCTGTATGGTAAAGAATGGTGGATCATGTATGAGACATGGAAATCTGCGCTGAAGGACTGTAACGAGAGTACTGGCCTCCTCAAGAAGTTCTTCTGACAAAGGCTAGGTGTTGTTGGAAACCATGACTGATCACTTAGAATCATAGAATCATAGAATGATTAGGGTTAGAAGCGACTCCCAGAGGTCATCTAGTCCAACCCCCCTGCCAGAAGCAGGGACACCCCCAACTAGATCAGGTTGCTCAGGGCCTCATCCAACCTGGCCTTGAACTTCTCCAGGGATGGGGCATCCACCACCTCCCTGAGCAACCTGTTCCAGTGCTCCACCACTCTTTCACTCTTACTTCTCCTCCTCTTTGCAGGAATGTGTAAATCCAGAGTGCTTAGATTTTAACTGTTTCACAAATGCCTACCTCTTCCAGTGTGAGAATACAATGGTCCTTGGTCTCATTTAGGGTCTGTAGATATTTTCATTTTATCAAAAGTAATGTAAAGGAAACCACAGATGTATTTTAGAAAAGGTATTGTTTATGTATCTGTCTCTCTTATATCCAGTACAAAAATTATGCCAGAATTAGATATGCCATGAGGAAAAAAGTAGAGATGAATTCACTGAAGTGCATGTGGATCAAACACCGACTGCATTTAAGTGCACATTTGATCATTACTGCAGCCAGATTCAAGGAAATAAAGGTTAGAATATGGCACAGATTCCACTGCTCTAATCATGCACAGAAACCAGCTGATATTTTGAGGTTCTGAGGTTACAACATGTGGATCTTCTAAAGAGCAGACTGCAACCTTGAGGGATTTGTTTTGCTTTTCAAATTAAATCTGACTTGCATTACATGTGAACATTTGGAAGTTATATTGTTCCTTATGTGTTACATATAATTGCTTTAACTTTTACAGTATGAAGTCATTAAACTGACTTTCAAAATAATAGAGCACTTAACAAAACGCTTACCAACATGTGACCCAATAAACATGAACGAGTGTGGTGTCTAACTTCACAAACACTCTTTATGTTGCTGTAGATGCATACATGCCCTACTTAAATCAGTGGGGGTGCTTGCAAATCCAAGGGATGTATAGGAAGCAAGCCACATTGAGATCTGTGAGCAGATATACACATATAAATTATTTCTGGCACACATTTATTTATTTGAGATTCTCTCAACAGCAGGGAGAGATCTGATATGTGAAACAGTAGGCCCCGGCCAATTAGTCTTGACAGATAAGAACCTTTCCTTAATTTGTATTCTTGGGTTTATATGTGGTCTATTCCTTCAGTGATTTCACGTTCCCCTCTGATTTCACTGAAATCCAGTTTTTATCAGCTGGGATCCTAGCACTCTTTCCAGATGCAGCAAAGATATATCCCGTTTGGAGGGAATGAAGTACGATATGTGGGACTTGCTTCTGTCTCATGGAGAGGAACGCTTCTGTAGTTCTATTCCTCAAAACTCTGTGAACAAGGAAACTAATTTATTATACACAGAAGTGTACCCTTTCAAAGCACCACAGGGGACTCAACTGAGCAACATCCACTAATAGCTGTAACAGCAGTGAGACTCAAGTCCTCTGCTTTGGAAATTTGCCTTGCCATAGTTGTGCAGAAAAGGTTCCTTTAAAAATAGTCAAGAAAAGTTTAGAAAATCTCTGTATCAATAATATTTTGCATTGCTTTTGATACCTGTGCATTATACATTCTTAAAGTTAAGAAAAAGTAAAGTTTCTCTAAGATAACATCCCCAAGGTACATAAAGACCTGTGAGGTATGTTAGGTTGTTGAGATGGCAAATACACTCCATACATTAGCTCATATTCCAGGTGGAGAAACTTCTAAAAATTTAGAGTAGTACTTGCATTATTCCACCATGTCAGCAAAAGCAGCACCTCACACTTTGCTCAGTAAGAATTTAATAGCATAAACACAAATTTTTATAGAAAAACCCATAGAAAAGGTCAAAGATTCTCATGTTTCTTTCCCTTAGATCTTGTGGCTGTGTATAGAAAGAACTAGGAAAGATTTACCTTACATCATGGGAGTGGAAGGAGGAAGGAAGGGGGAGCAACACATCTTTCAAGAGCTGAAGGGGAAGGATGATACCCAGGAGCATCTGGGGGTGAAAAGCATCAGATTTTCCCCAGGGCAAGAGCCCTGAGGGAGGACTCTTAGTTTCCACTGCTCTTCCAGTCTGGGAAAGACACTAAACCTTGCCATTCTTGGAGATTCTCTGATGTGAGAGCAGGTGACTTTGAGCATTAGTGGTCATAGGTGAATTCTGTGCTCGGCAATGCCTGACAGTTTTATGTGGTCCTGAAAAGTCTCCAACCAAGAAAAACAACTCTCTTATTAGGCAGGAATGTAGCCTGGGCAGCTCAAGAGGCTGGGGAAAAGACTAGCCTAATTAAGTAGCTTCTGCAGCCAGCAGGATTCCTCACCTCATTACTTATGACCTCAGATCCGCTACTGGTATACAGTTTCTAATACTTAAAGTAGAACCATAGAATAATCTAAACTGGAGTGAACGACTGGACATAACCTAGTTATGTCACAGCATGCTCAAGTTAGACCAGGCTGGTCAGAGACCGTACTGTAGAGTTTTAAAAATACCTCCAGGTACCTTCAGTGGCCACTCTGGGCAGCCCCTTCTTGTGCTGATGCACACTCGTTGTAAGTGTCTGAGAGGTACAGGTGATGGAGAGGTCTTCAGTTTTACATCAGGAAGAAACTGCAGATGGCTCAGTCCTGAGCCAGCTAGCTCCATGGTGCTGGCACTATTTCAAGCATGAGGACAGCTCCTGGATGCCATATCTCTCCACTTATTTTAGCCAGTGGGGCTGAGAATTGCTTAGAATGGACATGAGGACTCCACAGTCCCACTGGACCTGGACATGGGCGCACAAGGAAGTACTTCCACAGCGATATTTCACGCCGTTAGACAAAAGTGACATCACCGGATATGTCTGTAGAAGCCATTCCTTCTCCTCCCTTCCTCTACAGGTTTCCATCCAAAGCAAGCTATGTGTGTTGGGGTGGCTGGAGGACAGCCCTCTGGGTGCTACAGAGATTACTGGCTCCACAAATGGAAGCAGCTTCAGTGACCTGGTGTAGAAAATACTGGACCAAACATCCTAGGAAGCAATAACTACCTTCTCATATACTTCTATCTCAAAAATTAAAAGCCCTGGCTCAAAAAAAAAAAACATCAAACCCACTCACACACCCCTACCCACAAACAACTCCAAGATTTACAGTTCTTTTGGTACAGTAGAGAAAGAATTATTTTGGAGGCCTTAAAGGAGGCCTTTTTTCTTTCTTCTTCTTGATTTATTTGTATGTATCCTTAGAAGTCTCAGTCAAACTCCACAAAAAATTATTTCCAACAAAAGAGGTTCATGCTTCTGGACAGAAAACAAGTAAAACTCAGATTCAAATTCCTCCTTTACTTCTGTGACCTGGGGCAACTATTGCTGCCTCTCAAAATATGCGTACTTCTCCTGTCCCTGATGATTGTTACTAATACAGTTTAGGGAAAGTGGTGATAAAGATCAATCCCCTACCCAGAAAAGAAACATTAACCTATTCTTTCATGTCTTCCATAGTGAGTGAGCAGCTACAGTTTCAAATGATCCCCAGATGTTTACTACGTCTTGTGCTCAAAAGCAGTTTAGGTTTTCTCTAAAGCAGCTGTGTCACATTGGGTATTTCTGTTATCCTGCAGACTTCAACCTCTTGTCCTCTGAAGAAAATGTAAAGGTCAAACAGAAAGCTTGTGTGGTGTAGAAGTCCCCAGCGAAAAATAAACCAAGGACAGTCTCTTACCATTGCTAACTTAAGCTATGCCTCTTCATGCTAAACAAAATATTCAAGGAATTCCTACAGAGATAGGTATGTGAACGTTACAGGCTTTTCGCTTAATTACAGAAATGTTTAATGATTCCAGTAAAAGAATAATTTGGGAGGTCTCTCACAAACCCTATGCTATTTTTCTAGAGTTTTTTACATCAGTGTTCTCCTATTTATTCCGACTTAGAGCTCAGACTTATATCTAAATCATCCTGCGTAGAGTCCTCTCTTCATGTGGTCACTAGTTTATGCCACTTTGGCCATTCCTAGGATCTATATTCCAATACAACTCCCCATGATTGTGCCTGCTGAAATACCAGGGGAGAGTGTGACAGGGCTGATGAGAGTAGCACACAGCAAAGGCAGAAAGGCTTTTCTTGAAGGTAGGAAATGATCATGATATTTACCTGTGAATCATCATTTTAGACAATGCCAGTGAGCCACTGATAACTTTTTGAGGAGCTTTAATGGACTTGAGCTAAGTGCTCTAGCAGGGGGGTTGGACTAGATGATCTTTTGAGGCCCCTTCCAACTCCCAACATTCTGTGATTCTGTGAATAAGGATTCCGAACACTGGAACTCATCAAACATCCTTTGGGGGAGAGGAGGCGCAAAAGGTATCTTAGGAAATTATAGTACAACCTAATTGCCTATCTGGGAAAACATCTGGAAAAATTCTTACAATCAATTTACAGGCACCTACAGCACTGTAGCCTGAAAAGCAAAGATTTATCAAAACCAAATGCTGACCAAGCTTACTTTCCTTGCTGTACAACTAACTGGCCCTGTGAAGAGCAGCTGAGTCACAATGCACGTTTGCATGGCACAATGAAGTTTTTGACACAGTCCAACATTCATGTTCCAAAACCAAACTGGGAGAGATGCATACTCGTTCAAGGAAAGAAATACTCAGAAACTTGTTATCAGTAGTGCACCTGAATAAAAGCAGATACTAAATAGGACAGCCCGCCTTGGGTACGTGGTGTCCATATGACAGCACAGTATTTTACAATAGCAGAAAATTGTAGTTACAATATTGATATTCATAAACAAAATCACAAAAATTCCTTCCAAAGCACTGGATTTTGTGGAAACATTTAATGGCACAGAATGGACTGTTTTCTTGAATTTAAAATACATTCCATAAATTAATTATATATATAATACTCCTCCCCCACCCCCCCTACACTCCTCTCCCCAATCAGATTCTTTTTTCTTAGAATAAACATGAAAAGCATAAATTGAACTTCCAAATTTTACCACGTCAAAGTCACCTCCATTAAGGAAAATCCTATGTGAGACTGGCAAGTCAGTTAATCAGGAACCATAATAAGGAGAAATGATCACAACATTCTGCTTCTTATATACAGATTATTCTCCCATGCCCTAGAGAGTGACTGCAGTGAGGCAATCTACTCTTACAACCCAAAAAATAAGAATGGATAAAGGAAAAAACATCCTCCAACTTAGACAATATTTATAACACTAACAGATACTGTTACAAGCAAGAAACAGAAAAGTGTGCTGTTGGGCTCAGAATAAAACAAATAGCAAGGTTACGAATAATAACAACAATTTTCACTCTTTCTCTTTCCTTTGCACTTGTCCTAATTAGTCCCTGATGATGTGAAGACTTACCTTTACTAATGCTTAGTCACAGAGGAAGCAATTAATGCTCATAAAAAAGGTGCTTTCAAGAGCTTTAAACAGATTATTATCTGAAGAGCTCAACAATTTTGTCCTTATTATTACCAGGCAAGTAAAGACAGAATAAGATCATGCCATACAGGGCATTAATTTTTTTTTTACCTTCTTGGTATACAACTGTTCCTTTTCTGCTCTTCCTATAAAGAACATTATACAGAGCTTTTAACATTTAATGAGCAACAGAGATAGAGAAAAAGTACCGCAATCATGATAGGACTCAAAACCAATCTCTTACACCTAACGTGTTGTGTATAACTTAAAAGATGCAATAAAACTCAAAGCTTCTGATCCTGATTTCAGGGCAATTATTCTGATTGAGCACTCCAATAACTGAGCTGGGCTCCTATTTTTAATTAATACAAAGATGACAGTTTGAGTGAATTGTATCAGGCCCTACATAAAATAAACATTACCATATATCGTTAAAGTATGCTTTTCATGCCAAATAGGCTTAAAATTGACTTCTCTGGTTAACTGCAACAGACAAAATTAACCATGTTGTTAAGTCTCTGTAGGAATAAAACCAAAACATCATCTGAAACATATTTTGAGCAGACTCCATGATCATGGTATGTTCTGTGAGGCTTCTACTGTCTCTACCAGAGAAAAACTGGCTGAATTTGATTGTTAGAAATTTTGTCAGCTTGACCAACAGTTGTATAACCTTATATAGAGTGTAACTGCTCTTGCAACATTCACCACAGCTTCCACTCAGTACCCTGTTTTGGACAGCCCTGTGTTCTCTCCTTCCTACTGCATCAGCAGTGTCATTTAGACAACACAACTGTGTGTGGTTTTAATATTTGCCTAAGGACCTTTTCAATTTTAATATTACAAGAACATTCATCAAAAGTATTCCACAGTGCATGAATTAATTTGACCTTATAATCTTTGCTGATAATGAGAAGGTAGTAAGCCCTTGCACACAACAATGTGTTCCCAAAGTGGGAGAAGGAAGGTTTGAATTGAACTGTTGTAGCACAGCATGGTTATTCCACACAAAGTGGCTCTTTATTCTCCTGCTAAAATATTATACAGGCAAACATGTCATTATGAACAGAACTGTACTTAGTTCATATGTGAAATATTTCCATCTGTTAGCATATAAATGTTAATAAATGTTGAGTTAATAATCCATTAACACTAGATTACTATTAGTCATAGTTTTGTTCAAAATGAACTGTGAATTCACTTATTCAATGATTCCTGACTATATACTTTCCTCTTATGTCAAAATTATGTTACTGATACATTTCCCTCAGCTTGTCAAAAGCAAGTAGAAAAGCTCTGACATGCCTACACCACAGCCAGAAGTCTTACAATCTAAAGAGACTGATCCTCCCTGCTGAGAAAGCTGAAAAAACCCAATAAATTGCGTGGTTGATTATTTCTCATGAAAAGACACATGCATAAGTCTAAGAATTAAATGCAAATTGCAATGTCTCTTCTGTAGCCCTGAAGTGGAACTCACAGGATGTCAGGGGTTGGAAGGGACCTCGAACCCCCCTGCCAGAGAAGGAACACCTCGATTAGGTCACACAGGAACAAGTCCAGTTAAGAAAGAGACATTAAAATATTCATTTTAGAACTATGCTCACAATTTGCTACTGTGGGTTGCTGAGACAAAATGACAGAAAATCTGGAAAGCAATTTCATTAAGTTCTACACTGTTTTTCCTGCTTGTGATTCACTTGATTTCAAATTTTCTTTCCCTATTTCCAAGTCTTTCACCTTTTTGTTTTAGCAATTTAAAGGAAATCTTTCATTTATAGATTTTCATCTCTTTCCCCTTTTTCCCCCTGTTTCATTTCCCTTCCATTTTCGTCCTAGGGATATCAATTTTTAGAATCAGCTAGATGGCTATAGAGGAGAAAAATGCAAACATGGGAAAACATATATATTATAATAGCAAAAATATTTTTTTTTAACTTTAAGAACTGCAGAAATACCCTCAACATTTTAAAATACATTTCACTGATGGGGATCCTGCTTTAAAAATAAAGCCTATTGTGAATTATTAGAATTTTGCTCAAAAATACTGATCAGCTCTATTATAATTAATTAAGGTACCACCTGGGTATTTGCAACATTGAGGATTTCCTGAGCCCTCATGAGCTAAGTCCTCTTTAAAGCAAGAACAACTTAGTTACATAATTTTGTAGGCCACCCGGTGAGGATGACCTGGCAAGGGTAACAGAAAACAAGCTTCCAGCCACACACACCTCCTTAGGATTAACTGGGTAGTAAAAGCCACAAGGCAGGAATCAACAGTCCGTTCCTGAGAATACAGTACACCCATGGCTCTTTGGAGGAATTCAGAAACATGGTCTTCATTCACCCTTCAAGCAGATAAGGCACCAGCACACCTTGAATTGGCCATGACAGCAATGGGACTTAATTGTATACATATTGAGGTACTTAGGGACATGGTTTAAGAAGCAATATAGGTAGCAGTGGGACAGTTGGACTACATGAACTTGGAGGTCTTTTCCAACCTTAATGATGCTATGATATAATTAAAAATAGATTTAATGGTCCAGAACAGTATGAGGTTCCAACAAAACATCCTTCTCTGCCCAGCACCAGGAAAGGTGATGGGAAATCTAAGATATTATTAAAGCTCCCAAGATTGTGGGGCTTTTAAAATTTTCTTTCATGTCCAGAATTATTAAAGTGCCCTTTTTTTATGTGCATTTTTGTATAGATTAGCTGGTGTTTTCCATCTGAATTCTCAATGAGACTGCAGCTGCAGTATGGCCTCAACCCTTTTTTTTTAATTTATTTTTATTACTTAGCACAGATTTTAAGATAGGAAATAATAGCAAGCTTGTTGGGCGTGAAGACAATCCCTAGTGGGTACACACTTTAACTGGGTTATAGCTGTTAATATGTCTGTGATATAATTCCCCACAAGTGAAAGTTAGCCAGAGAGCCTACTTACTCGAAACAAAACAATGGTCAGGGCAAATATCCTGGGATCTGTAAAATCTACTGTTTCTAAATTTAATCTCCTTTATGAAAGAGGGCTATGAGAATTATACAACTGGGAAGCTGCAAAGAACACTATACTATAGTTAGCTAAAAAGAACCACATTCTTTCCTCATGCAAACTTCTGAAGTCAATGGAGTTGCAAAAGCAGTGGGTTTCCCTGCAGCATCTGATGGGAGACTGGTGTAGCAGCTCTTAGGGAAAATTAGGGCTGTAAGATGTAATTTTTTAATAGGTAACAAAACAGCCTTAGCGAGCTTTTCAGTAAAATGACATGCTTGTACCTCTGAAATATTGTGAATTTCTGGCACAGTCTGACCTGTTTCTGTGAGGAGGTTTAAAACCATTTAGGCATGCTCAGTGGCAGAGTAACTGAGTCTACAATTCACTCTGCTGTGCTACATACGCACCCACACAACCACCCCATAAAATACAAACCGGTGACAACTGTAGACACTGTCCCGAGACAACTCCCGATCTGTGCGAGCCACAGTCGGCTCATAAGGATGGACAGAAGTACAACTGAATGGTAGCACGCTCTCTTTTCCCCTTTCCCATATTTCAAACCACAGCACCTTATTGTGCACCCCTGACGAAGTTTGAAACACTGAGGACACAGTGTGGGAAGAGTGCTTAGGAAGGAATGAAGAATTGTCTTCTGTGTCCCTTCACATGAGACACATGGTAGCAAAATGAGCGATCTGCTCTTTTGTACTCAAGTAAATTTTCAATACATCTGTGATAACTGCATCTCATCAAACTATACCTGGTTTATCACCTTCCCTAAAATTTAGACTGCTAAAATAGGAGTAAGAAAGAGTTGAAGGACGGCATAGGTATTTCTGTTTCATTCTGGTCTTCATTAGATGTTCTGGATGCAAAGCCACTTAGTTGTATCTCACCATCTTCTACAAGAAATAGATTTTACTTTCTTAAAATACTATTCACTTCTGAAGCTGAACAGCTACCTCAACACCTCCACAAATTCCAGGGTTTTAAAGGCAGACATTTGTCTTCCATGGGAAGAATGCAAATGCCATCAGGTTATACTAAGTGTACACACAGATCCAGACCGATATCAATACACACAGATGTACATGGCTCAGGTTGTACTGTGATGTCTCATCACCTCACTCAGAAATGAGGGCCCTGTTCAGTGAACGAGTGCACATAAAGTGAGCATGACCTATGGGAACAATGATAGAACCTGTGCTCTAAGCCATGGCAGCCAGGTGGATGGAAAACTAAGCAAACAGGAAAATGTGGTAGCAAGAAAATGGAGAAAGAAAAGGAAAAAAAAAGTGGGGTGGATGTGTGTGAACAGAAAAGTGGAAAGCTCAGCTTTTCCTCATACAATTCAAGTTGCATTTGCAAGTGAACACACTTCCTACTAATAGAAATAATGATCTGCGCTGACAGTGTTTTACTTGAAACTAGAGGATAATCAGTTATTTAAGATAGAAATAAAATGAGTCCACGAAGCACTTTGCAGAGTCTCTTACAATCCACTGCAATACTTTTGGCTTACTGAACACTTTGAAAAAGAAACTGAACATTTCAGCAGAAGTTAACCCAGCTCAAGAGTCCTTGAAATTGGCTTTTGTTCATCACCCATAGATTATCTACTCTCATAACCCCTCCCTCCTTTCTGCACTCTCTTCTTTATTATTATTCATGATTTTTCAGCAGTCAAGAAATTCCTCTGGGTTTCAGTGATGAAGTGCTTCATTTGGACTAATTGTTTCATTTCCTTTTTCATTCATTTTAAAAGAACAAAGAAGAATGTCAAAGCACAGTTACTCTTTTGAGGCCACTTTTGGATATCTGTAACCAGTTGTTTGGATTTTTGGAACTGAAAATTTGACTTTCCAAAATATTTTAGGTCAAAGCAGCACACACCCTAATATTCTGGAGACATGGTGAAGAGAGCATCAAAATTCTAACATTTGTGCCACTACACATTTCACCTTAAGATCATTAATTTTCACAGACTGCCTTGGTAGATCTCAGATATGACACCACTGAAGTAAGGTTCTTCATCTTCATGCATGTTCCACAGACAAACAAGACCTGAAACAGCAATTTCTGCTGCATGTAGAGAGAGGGGTAAGAGCAAAAGAGAAAGAAATAGGATAAACTGGTACAGGAGAACTATAACACCAGGATAGTAGAAAAGAAGCAGGAATTTGGAGGTGTAAATGGCAACAAAAGCTATACTATGTGGAAATATTGTTAGTCAATAAGAGGATGAAACAGTTCAAAAAATATTTGAAAATCACTTCTCTAAAGTGTACCTTTCCTCTGGTCATAAGCTGGACTACTATCCATTTCACCTGTTCTCATCTCCCATTCCAGTGGCTGACAGGTTAAAATTCTAGTATCAAAAGAACATCATGTACTTCTTTATTATGAACTTTTATGACATGACTTATTTGTTATACCAGTCCTCAAAAATCTGAAGAATGTTAAAAGCCATTTGGATGCAACAATTTGCATGTTTCTGTATACTATATAGTTATGAAGGGAATAAAAACCAAACCTCTATGTCATACATTCTTAAACTGAACTTCCTGCCTCTCTGACAACAAGCCTCCTATGATCCCAATTCCCTCATCTATCACAGGTTTTTGTGCAAGGCTGAGTTAGCTTACTGCTACAGCTGATTAACCCTGAGACAAGTGGAATAAATGAACAAAAAAGGCTTCATTTTCACAGTTTACAGTTGTGACATGCACCCTGATGAACCTTCATGACTTTTATTTATTTTTGTCCTTTACATACAAAGCAATTAATACTATTGTGTGAAGTATACTCTACTTGCCCACTGTGTCCAGTCTACTGAAAAAAAACCACCCTTAGTTCCCATTATTTAAATGTACCACTCTAGTGTGAGCTCTAGTACATCATATCTTCAGATGATGTGTGCACTGGAGTCTGTGGCAGCTGTTAAATCACTATTTAGTTCACTAATGCAAGACACCAAATTGAAAGAGACTGACTTAGTGTCGTGGGCATCCCAGCCATAAGCTGTGACATACTGCATCTACTTAAGCTTTGCTATCTGAAGAAGTGACAAGTTTAGGGGGAAGACATATCATTGCTGTAAGTGCTATTCTGCAATAAAACTCGTGTTCAAGTAACGGTGCCTGCATACAGCATATTTAAACCAATATTCTTTTGGTTTGAGCAACTTAAGAGTGTCTCTTCTTCTAATGGTCTTTGGTGTTTTCTGGGAGATTTCTTTCAAGGACGTTTTGAAGTGGAACATTATTCCACAGCTGCAACTGAAGATAAAGCAGCTCAGTAGTTTGGAGACACAGCTGGTAATGTACAGTTATGTAAGTGACTGTGTCCTCTAAAAGTCAACTGCAAAGTTTCAGAGATACAGCCATATTACCCCCTGTTTAGTACTTACCAACTTCAGGATTTCTTACTGTTTGCCTGTCAAACTATCATTTAAAAACAGAAGACACTTGAATTTTAAATGGAACTGCACTGAGAATTTGCCTGTTGCTCATTTGACTTGTATAGACCAGAAAATAAACAGCATACCTGCATTTTGAGTCATGTATTTGGGCACAGCTGTATATTGTTGCTTCTCCCTATCTTGAAACTAAACAGATTGTAATTTTTTACTTAATATTTGAACAAACTTGAGGAAAGCTCTCCTACAAGCAGTTGTTTGGGTTTTTTCCCTGATAATTTACAGTGAACCTGTCTTTCATAAACCGTTCAGGCTGTATGAGCTGACTTGAGTTCTAGCCATACTGTAAAGAGCAAAGAGAATTTTGAAACCATAAGATAAATGGAATGGGGGGGTTCCTGGGTCACTCCAGTAACCACAGGAATATCTCAGATAATTTGTTTGTGTTAAACACCCAGCCCTCAGATGGCCAACAACAGGTAAGCCAAGTCCCATACATGAGCTGCTCTTCCTCACTTCTTATGTGATCAGCTGAAACTTTAGTGCATGTTCACAATCTATTCCAAATGTAGTGACACATAGGAAGCTAACAGTTACATCTGAATGTTACTCTGATTTCAGGTTTATAGTTAATACTGAATTAAAAATTATTCTGATTTGCTAATGTAGCATTTTCTGTAAAGCCCACTCATTCAAAAGGGATGCATGCATTAAATCTCAAGTCTTAATATCAAAGAGGTACCTTGCATGGCCTAAGAAATAAACAAATATCTGACATTGCTGATGGCAGGACCAAGAGGAAAGGTCAGTACTGAAGTATGAAATAATCTTTCCAGAGGCAGCCTAACACCCTCCTTGATTCTGGGACTACTGGCCAGTGAAGATTTCTTCTTAGAGCAGAACAAGAAAGATTATTGAGTACATGAATCATCTTTCCCCAGATTATACCTCGGAAAGTCTACTTATTGCCAGGTGAGATCTGTGTAATTACAGATCCTGTAATACCATGTTTCCAAAAAATACTTATAGAAGTCCGTGGTTGAAGCCCAGGACTGCAGCTCAAGACCAAATTTACAAGCATCTGACGGGCATTGCATTTATCATGCCAAGCAACCAGTCTAGAAGAATGAAAGCTACTTCCTCCAACAGACCACACTCTTTGTAATCTATTATTCTCCCACATTATCCCTACTCTCCTGCCTCTATTCCATATTCCCAAGGCAAGAAAATGCTTTTGGCTTTAACTTCTCAAGCTTCATAATTTCCAGTCCAACCCCCCTGCAGTGAGCAGGGCACCTTTAACTAGATCAGATTACTCAGAGCTTTGTCAAGCCTGACCTTGAATGTCTCCAGGGATGGGGTCTCCAAAACCTCTCTTGGCAATCTGTTCCAGTGTCTCACCACCGTCATAGTAAAGACCTTCTTCCTGATGTGTGATCTAAGCCTACCCTGATGTAGTTTAAAACCATTGCCCCACACCCTACCATTCATTGCATGACCTTCCAAATAGTCCCTCTCCAGCGTTCCTGTAGGCCCCCTTCAGGTACCAGAAGGCTGCAATAAGGTCTCCCTGAAGCCTCTTCTCCAGGCTGAACAACCCCAACTCTCTCAGCCTGTCTTCACAGGAAAGGTGCTCCAGCAATATTTTCACTGGTTTGTTCATTGTCTTCTCTCCCATCATTATTCATTTCCTCAATTGGAAAGATATATTCACACCAGAAGCTTTCCATTCTAGATAAGAGGGCAACTTTTTCCTCAGAGACACTGTCTCTCCTGCCCATTTTTACATTTTGTCTCATTATTGATATTAAACTCACAATGAATTGACTACTTATGGAAATTTGGAACATAATTCTCACCATAAAACGTTTACCGGAGTAAACTCAACCCAGCAAATTGATGTCTCAGCCTGTAACAATGTAAAAGCTATCAGAAAGGCACAGCTTTATTTTATGCAGATGTGCACTTTGTATGTGATAGGACTCAACAGCACTCAAGTTTCCAATAACTTTTTTTTTTTTTTGCTTGACCAATTTTCTTCGTTACTTATAGGTCCCTGAAGAATTCAGAGCTGTTATTACAAGCATATACATTACAGAAGGAACACTGCCTGATACATACAGCTTTTTAATAAGGTTTTAATCAGCTCCTTTTACTGACGTTTTTTCATTTCTCTTATGCCCTGTTTTTAATGTCTCAGTCTTCACTTGAAACCATAAAACAAAAGGAGTAGAATATTATCACAGAATGTGTTCATGGCTGAATATAAAAATAATCAAACAATGCATTTGAAGCATGAAGGCAATTTCCGTTCCTGTTTGCAATCTAGGCATCTAGGTTGGAAAAGTTACCCTCTTCTCCTATATCAGATTAACATCCCCCCATCATTCTCAAAGCCTAGATTCATAACTGAAAATAATCCATGTTGAGTTTTAATTCTAACACTGAAAAGTAAGCATTCATATTTGTGCAAAAATTTTACAAAATCTTTTAAGACCTGCACTTGTGAAACTGTACCTCACATGATGGTGTTCAAAACTCATACCACCTCAAAGGATATGAGCCAAAATAAATATCCTTTTATCACTGAGGAGTGATTGTGATGTTCTAAATTGTAATTATTTGAGGTAACAGAGTCAGCAAAAATAAACAGCAGCAGTTCTCAATTCTTCCAGAGATGTCATTAAAACGAGTGCCTGATGGTTGGCAATTCAGATCTATCTAGACCTTAGGCAAATTTATTCTAGCTCTGGGACACAGCTCTGACTCATACCAAAGAAGCATATTTTAGGTGTGGCTACATTTACTAAAGAGTGATCTGCACAAAAATCAATTTTCTGTCACCATCCAACACTGGATGGAAAGTAAAAAACACCGGCTAATTTTCTCAGCTCACATTAATGGTGAGATAACCAACAGGCTTCATCTAATATCCCTCTGAGCCAACCTTTCCCAGCAGAAAAGAGGTTGCAAGTAGTGTAATACAGGTTTTTTTTCTAGACATTTCCTTCTTTGGTGTGGGGTATAGCTTGTGTTCCCTCTTTAGCATGAGATGCTTCGTGATATAAAGGGAAGAGAGTGTGGTGCATCGCACTGTGTGGCCCAAGGAGGTTGGAAGTAAACTTGCAATGGGATTGCATGAATAGGCAAACAGGCCTCTACTCACTTCAGTGGATTTCTATCAATGATCTTTCTTACTAAACTTCTCTTTTCCTTAGCTCACAGCTTAGCTCTGAAGCGTGGGGTTGGCTTTGTCCCAGCTAGGCTCTGCCTCTGGCAGTTATGATAGATGAGGGATCCAAATTCATGACCCCTTTACTTGCATTTGAAATAGGCTACAATGTTCTGGGCAAATCTGGTGTATTTTTCCATCCACATATATACCAGCAGGCACTGTGAAATCTGACCTGCTTCAGATCAGATCTGACACCCACCAGTGATGCACTGCTCACAGCACTGCCAGAAGAGGGTTATGTTGAAATGTTCTGGACAGCTTTACAGATTGAAAATGCCAGAGCCAGCATGTCTCAAAAGAATCTCAGAACTTTACTGTTGATACAATAAATGTGAAGAAGATGTATCCAACAACAGCACAGAATGAAGAAAAGCTGTGAAGGGTGGGGAGAAAGCTGGCACAGGAAAAAAAAAAAAAAAAAAGAGGCAAAAAGCTTTGGAATTGGTATTCATTAGAATACTAATCTTTCTGTCAAGAGCTCTCCATGCATAGATCATGCACGATGTTTAGTCTCATACCTATAACAGTGAGGCAACACACCCAGAATTACTCAGAGAGTCTGAAAATGAAAGGGATTCCCAAATGCTCAGATACCTGGCAAGAAAACGTGCTGCCTACAGATACTCCTCTTAACATCTGGTGGTGTGATGATTCTGAGCTTGTATACTGACACTCACAGAGACAGGTTATTGCCCACATTCTACATTCTCTGAAGAAAAATTCAAATAACATGTTATTAAGGATGGGACTCGAGGAGTGTGTTCACATCACTACAATACTTCAATAAAAGTACAGCTTTACGTTTCTCTTGGTCCTGTCTGTATGCAACAACATCCATAGGAGGGACTGAAATTCAAAACAAATCACCTCAAAATTCAGCAATGCTACATTGCTTACAGCAGTGAGGCACACCAAAAACTGCATGAAGCTGTCCTGCTTCATAAAGTGAAAGAGCTCTGAAAAATTTTCTTCCATCATTGACAAATTCTGACGGTTATCAGTAAAGTTACTAGTGCACACCCACACATACACATACCTACTGTACTTTGGAGGTGAAATTCAGTAGCAGATCATTACACTGAGGATTAATACAAGTACACAATCCGAAACTAAGTGTAGCTAGTAAAATATCCTTTTTGCAACAATCTAACTTGATTATCACAGAGAGGGGTAATTTTTAAGTCACAAAATCCTACCACATTCATCATTTGCCATCCTGTCTCTCTTCAGCCTCTGTTAATAAAGACATTAACAGATCCCAAATTTTATCTGCCTATAACGGAGCTCTCACAGTTACTAGGAGCACTCAGTGAAATTATCTGATAGCAATTTGTTCATTTGTCTGAAGCAGTAGTATTTTTGTTATTAAATTTTACATCTACTCCAGACTGACACTGTAAGGTTTTCTATATTGTGCTAAGACATTTTTGCTCTTACAGTTAAGCCCAAATCTTATTAAATTTAAATTACTATTTTGAGTGTGTTTTGAGTCAGCTCCGTATGCTTTAAGCTTTGGTTGTATCATCAGATAAAAATACTCCAACCATAACATTAGTCAAGAAATGTACATAACTTATTTTTTTAAACCTGCAATTTAGAGCAACATTTAACCCATCTTCCCAGAGGTGCAATTTGACAAGTGTGTAATTACATCTGACCACTGATAATCACAGAGACAAAATAAGTCACATTTAAGATAAACTTTCTTAATTGATCTTTGACTGCATCTAATTATCCATTGTCTGTATATTAATTACAATCAAGGAACAATTTATAATAATCTTTTATGGTTATATTTTTCTAAAAGAAAAATTATATCATGGGTTAGTTTTTTTCTACTCTGACTCAACAGGTGTTCTGAAATACACAAAAACAGCTGGATTGAAAAGATTTGATATCAAAGGCACAATATTTTGCTTTGCAGGAAGGAATTCAAAAAGAAAACTTGTGAATGCATTTTTGCTAAAACAAAACATTGGCCCTTTCACTGCTGTCATCTGACCAATTTTAAATCCATAAGCAACAGAAGTAGCTGACTTCAGTGTAACAAATGCTAGTCTGCAAAGAGACCTCATAATTTCCAGGATTAGAGCCGAGTTCTATATTCCCCATTTTCAGATGTGATCCCTTTTGTTTGGTTAATTTTTTAAATCTTACTTCCTTTAGTTTAAATTCCCTTTCTTTCTGATCTTTCTGTAACAGTGGCATGACACTGCAAGTAACATAAAAAGGACAGCAGAGAGTAAGGTCTAAAGGAACTGTTCAACTCCCACCAGGTAGCACAGTCAGTTCTGACAGAGCTCTCACAGGACAGACAACATACTAGTGAGCATCTGAGCCGACTTCCGCCACCTGCACTTCAGGTCACGGTCACGACTCACATGGCTGCTGATGACAGGGACAACACTAAGCTTTCCTCTTCAGCTCAAATAAAAACAATAGATGCATTTTATATCTGAGACCAGCTAAATCACACCGACAGGCAGAGAATCACTTAGAAGTACCTCAGACTAGTTATTTAGGCAACCTGTGACTTGAACACTTATTTCCAAGAAGAACTTCCACTGCTAATGCACAAATTTAACCCGCCTCCCTAATTTTTCTCCACAGATCTTTGGCCTCCACCCCACCCTTATTTTAGCAATTAACTATGTCAACATAAGTCCTGCCATCGATTTCAGTGGTCTCCAGCAGAAGGCTTCAGCTCTGCCTCTGGTAGCTGCTTGCAGTCCTCTTTCTAAATGGGATACTTCAGCTTTGCAGCATTACATATTAATTTATACCACTATGTCTGACAGTCCACCTGGGGGGCAAAAACATTATAATCTAATATTTTCAAGTATTTTATGTTCTTTAAATAATATGTTTATGTTAACTGAATGAAGAAATTAAGCTTTGTGTAACAGACTGCAGCATAAACTAATAAGAAATAAAGGAAATAAAGTCACCCCATTATTAAATATTCTCACATCTACACATGCCCCTGGAGAATTGTTACCTCATGCTCTGTGTGATGGATATCTACCAACAGTGGGCTTTGCTGTTGGAGGTGACTCACCTGGTGTTAGTTAACACTTCTAAATGAAGCCAAGGAATGTTAACATTTAAGAGCTCAGCAATACAATAACCTTTAGACTGGATTTACAGTATTTGCATCATATTTAATTTCAGTATCTGCAATGTTTTTCCACTCTACATGTAGAGAGGTGGCAGAGGGGTTACAATTAAATTCTAAAACATCCCTAAACTGCTATTAAAACCTCTTTTTCCTCCTCTAACCCCAAAGCTAAAACGACTTTGTTTTCTATATTGATCTGCCATTACCTCAGGATAAACAGATATCTACCTTTAAAATTTATCTTCTATAATGTGCAAATTGGCACACCAAAAACAAATTACTGAAACGATACAAAAGTAAATGGAAGAATAAAAGATTGCTATAAGCCATATTGCTATTCCTATTGGATTTTTCATGCCATACTTGTCTTTAGTGTACAGTGATGATATATATTATGGCATCTGAAGGCAGCAAATTCAATATACCAAATAAACACTGGAAAAGATTGGCTGGGCCCAAAACCTATTGAAACACAAATGAATATTTCAACTCAGGTTGCTTTGATCAGTCCACAAGCGCCAAATACCTCTATATATCAGGTCATAAAATACTCCTGTTTTCTTGTTCATTACAGTATCACCTTCCTTACATTATTAACCTTCCAAATTATACATATGCATGCCTATATATATGCAGAACCTTTTCCACAAAAGGGACTTAATGAGATGTTATGGCTTTCCTAGTATGCTTCATACTCTTCCCTATTGTCTCCAATGATCTATTCTTATCCATAAAAGCAACCAACTAATCCAACTGCATCTCTCACTAACACCAAATCTTTAGAAAAGCATTATAAAGAACTCCCTGAAATTCATGAATAACGCCAGTGGGACCTTACATTTTAAACAGTTTTTTGATGTGGAAAATTTCCAGTTATCAGCAATAAGCACTATTAATAGATATGCACTAATTGTAATAGTCCATGATACAACACCTGAAGTAACACATCTTAACGTAGGCTTCAAAACCATGTGCCAAAGCACTCAACTTCCACCTGTACTTGTATATATTATTCACATGACTGAATGCCCATGACAGTACTGATGAAAAGTTACTAAACAAGTAACTCAGTAACCACTTCCATGTATTATCATTTAATTAGAGTAACTACATGGCAGACAGCTGCACCACAACATATGTATTCTTACATAAGTTTTCAGATCCCTGTGTGTAGGATCTCAAGAGTCTCTGACCATTGGAAGCTATTTTACTCAGCAGCCAAATTTTTCACATCTTTTTTTTCATCAAACAACAACATCAACCTCAAATTTTTTAGATCAAGATTAACAGAACAAAGTCAGTAAACCATCAAGACTACTGCCTAAATATTTCAGAATTATTTCATTTTCCCAGTTTGGGGTTTTTTTTTAGTTTGAAAAAAGTTCAACTGTAGTAAAATAACACCACCCCCCACCCCACCCCCCTTTTCAATCAGGAATAGAACAAGTTACCTACTATCTAACAATTAAGAAGCCTATCCAATTAACAAGGCCTCTGTGAGAGATGTCAGAGTTTATCGGTCGGGTATCGTGTAGGGCAGTGATGCTGATGGAATGTGAGCACTGGTCCTGCCACTGAGTGCAGCACCTTTCCAGACCTCGTCCCAAATGGAAACAAAAACCAGTTGTAACCATTAGAAACCTGATTAATTGAGAGTGGCATTCTGAGCCTGCTGCTGGTGACCTCATGACTGGTAACTGCCCTGGAGGTTTACAGTCTCATGTCCTTCCCAGGGTAGTAGTCACATGTAACAAAACTGCCTCGTTAAATTACATTAGCCAACTACTGTTTACAAATTTCAGGATCACATACGGTCTGCCCATTGTTTGGCACAGATAAACACAATCAGCCCTGGCATCTGAAGCTGCTGACAGATTGCCAAGCACTGGTGCAGATGGTGGCAGCGCAAGAGCGCTAATTACCGATGACATTAATGATGAGGTAACCTGTCTCTCTTGAGCTAATAAATAGATGGAATGTGTTTCCTATTAATTTTTTTTCAGATAATAATTTGTTTAGCTTTAATGGTAGAGAGCAACAAAGCCAAATTGTCTGATTTTTGGATAAATTTGTTTTCCATTAATTGCTCTAAACAATCAATAAAAGAATTACAACTGGCATTATCCCACTGGGAACAGAAGCAGAGAAGTCAAAGTCAATTAGCTTCCTATAGTATGATGCACTCAGATGGAAAGAGTCATTACAACAGAGTGTAAAAGTCAAAAGATAAAGTATGCAGTTCCAAGAACAAAGCAGACTTGGATGGAAAATCATAGGGCTTTTAAATACCTGTCAATTCTTCATGTATCACTGCAGTTTCTGGGCTTTCTTTAGATACTTCCAAAAAAGTGTGAAAGACAGGTAGGATGACATCCCTGAATCTTAGAAGAGACTGTGTCTTAGGAGCATACTAGAGCTGGAAGTCTTAAGAAGTCATGGCTGAGAATTCTCTCACCTACAGAATAAAAACAACAAACCACTTATTTGTACTCATGGAACATTGAAATATGATAAATACAGAAAAGTTGAGGGCTCCATAGTGGTTACTGAAGTATTACATAAGTGACCAAAACAGCTGCCATATTTGACTTTCCAGTCTTTTCTTCACTGTTCTCAATGTGGGGGGAAAGATGGAGGCAAGAAATAAAACAGGGCAAGTCTTGCTGCCACATAATCGGTGCTTAATAGAACGGCTGTGCTTCAAGTGACGAAACTTCATCAAGACTGGTAGTCTCTGCCTTGTGTAAATACTAGATACCAATAGTGTACTGAATGACTAGAGTATCCTTCCTCCCAGAGGCAGGACCTCAACCTCTTGCTAAGACCCTTAAAGTCCTGTGAGTCAGATTCTTGTGTCCGCAGGTCCACAGCTCCCAGCCCTACCGAGCAGCACCTCTCAGCGAAGCTTATAGCCTGTCCAAGAAGAAACGGCTGAGAGGCAACGGCCCCCATTCTCTGGCACACTAGCCAGCTAGCAGCCTGTCGGCTCCGTATATGTTCCGTGTTCTGGCTCCAGACAGGCTGCTGCACAAAAAATAGTCATGATGTTTCAAAACTGAGATCAGTGATAAGTATTTTTGCATATATATCCATTTCCCCCACCACTGGTTTATGATACAACAGAAAGCATATATAGGTATTTATACTGACTACTCAGGTTGAATATGTTAACTAAAACCAATCAATCAAAGAAGCAACCATGTAGCAAGGACAAGTCACCATCTCTGGAGGTACTTAAAAGACCTGTAGATGTGCCACTTAGAGACATGGTTTAGTGGTGGACTTGGCAGTGGTAGGTTTATGGTTGGTCTCAATGATCTTAAAGGTCTTTTCCAACCTAATGATTCTATCACCATCTGCATCAGAAAAAATTCAAACATGTAAATATAAAGATATATTCCACTAGAATAACTTCTCATTGCTTTTTTATCTGATTTTCCTCGAATATATGGAGCTTTAGGTTTACTTCTATTTTTTAAACAGTAACCATGGATTATTTGTTGGTTCCAGTGCATTCAACTAAGTAACATTTTAGCACACACTGTGTTGAATATAGCTAACTTTGTGTGTTGGAAGGGTCAACTCCATATTATTTCACATTAATTACTTGCACCACACAGTTCATCATCAGTGAAGAGCTTAGTAGCATATAATTTGCCCTGGAAAATGGAAATCATAGAGGTTTACATGAACCCTTGACTGATTTAACATCTTTTCTTGGGCTCCTGAGCTTTCTAGTAAGGAGTGGATGAAGAGCCAAAATGCTCCTGCAGAAGCTACTAAAATGACAGTGCTTGTTTCCCACAGATCATTCCATCGAGGACATTGTCCTGCACAAGTTTATTTTTCTACCACAATGCCTCTAATTTTATACAGGGTAAAAACTGCTGGCTACCCAAGATCTTAATACATTAAGCAATGTCTTCAAGCAGTGATGTAATGTCCTATTTGAAAGCATGTTATCTCCCTCCTTTCTACTTTATGTTGTTGCTCACAGTCAAGTGACATTTCTTTTGATGCAAGTACAATTGTAAGGGCATCCAAAACTTTCTTTAAAGACCACCTGCTTCTTCCCTGCGTTATCACAAACAACACAGGCAGCCTATTTAGAAGTAAATAACTTGAACAACAATGAATGGCTGTTCAGGGCAAGGAAAAGTTTATATACATCCTCACAGTCCTCTTTATTCAGAGCTTGTAAACAACAGTTTGCAATCCCTACAGTCTCTAATTTAGCACATGTTGTGACTCCCTCTGTTTCTTTCCATTTGCCTCAAGCAAAGTCAAGTTCTAGTGACCTTTTTTAGCCAACATATATGAAACTGGTCCATGTGACCTCAGTATTTTTTTTTACAAATCATTAAATATCTTGTATAAAGCAAATGGTACTGTCAACCATGAAATTCCTATGACTGGGCTTAAATTGTTTTGTCTATGCATTTATGAATAATTAAGTGTGGAATTAAGTTTTGTTGAAACAGCAAACAAACATTTTGTTTAGTTTTGTTGCAAAACATTGCTAATTCTGGGGAAATTTTTCTGCTAAGCAAAGAAAAAAAAAGACATCTTTAAGCAATGAAAACAATTATGATATTTAACAGTTCTGCTTTTGTCCTTAGCCAGGATTCTTGTAAAATGAAGGCATAATCCCTCTACAGCTATATGCACAGTAGCAATTAGTTCAGCCACCTGTAACCTGCTGTATTTTCCTATGCAAAAGAGAGTGTGTGGTGGTTAGAGCAGATACTTCATACAGAAGGAAACATCTCTTTCATACAGACTGTTTACAAAGCCACTTGCAAAACTTTATTCTCTCTTGCTTACTTTTCCAGCAGAGATGTTTTCTTTCTGTACTAACACAAGGCAGATTTCCACCGACTGCCAGCTGAGCGCAAACATTTGTTCTTTACATATGGCTCTACAGATGAGACCAAATTCCTCTTTCCTTCTCATTTTGGCAACTACTGTGTAAGGAACAGTCCCACAGTGTCATTCTGAGTCACAAGTTTTGATTATCAGCTGTAGAATCTATCACAAGCTACCTTTCTTCCTTAATACTGGAATCCTCATACTTTGTCACCTACAGACAGGAGGGGTGGGTATGTAACAAAACCTAAGTCAGCTAAACCATGCAACTTTTGTTTTCCCTTCACAAACGTGAAGAACTGAAGATTTTATACAAGACACTTTGCTCATCTGGGTCAACTGAAATGCAAGATGCAAAATTAAATCCCTACAAACAGTAAACCAGTTCAACCCTCTTCCTGCACTCTGCTACACTTCACCATGCACACAATGTGGTAATTGCTTTTGCTTGACTTGTTCAAACAGCCATTTTCATGATGTGACAGCTAGGGCACTAATATATTTATGCCCTTTGTAATCGGCCAGCACTGCTTGTAATTAGGTGCAAAGTTAATTAAGTGCAATACATCTAATAACTGCCTGCCAGTAATTGTAAAGTTTGATTTAGCACATGAACTGTCAAGGTGTCAGAATGGTGTGTTAAAAAATAAGTTGCTAACAGAAAAACAATCCTGCTGCCACATGCCAGAGAAAAGCACTGTGACAGCGAGTCAGCTGAGAAAAGATACTCAATACTTACTATTTCCTATGCTGGGAAGTGACCCCCACCTCCATGCTGATAAGTTGTATCTTGCCTTATTGAACAACAAATTGAACAGTAATTTTACTTACAAGCTATTGCCTTCTATAGGAAAACCTTCCCTGTAAAAGTTATACAGTTGGTATAAAGGTTTTTGTAAGTCTGTAAATGTTAGTAAGAGAACAGGTTTGTTTCGTTGTTGGGTTTGGGGGGTTTTTTTTAATTAATGCATAAAGAGGGTTATAAAAAATCCACGAAGGAGTCACACTTCATGTTTAGGGAGCTGGGTTTTTTATTTCCTCTGTTGCACAAAATACATCTTTTCTTCTACTGAACTAAGAGAACATTATACATACCTCAACCACTTATATATAATACAAGCCTAAGTAACTATGCTTTAGTTGTTTGTGCTTTAATTTCACTATTTCAGTTCTTCACCTGGGAAAACCCCATATTCTTCATAACTTTATTCACTGCAGTGAATCAGTTTCAAAGTACTTATTCTTGGTTTCAACTGTTCCCTGTGCTTCTACTTCTCTCGAGTTTTTCTGAAAACCAGCTCCTTTCTTAATGACTGATCATCCCTTCTCCACGAGTGCAAATGATGAGTTACATACGTATCAGGGCAGCACAAAATATGTGCATAGTTCAATAATACTTCAATTATTAACACACACACACAGATGTATGAAGCTGGGAAAGTTAGACCAAGAGGAAAAGCATGGAAAAACACTCTGCAGCATTTTTAGGCCAGCAGATGCAAAGAAACTGATGGGATTTGTACACATATAGGATATCCCACAAACCTTAAGAAATAATCTAAGTTCAAGGACACCCTTGCTACTCCAAAGCAATCACCAGTTAAGCTTTCTTTCTAAAATGCTTCACAAAAATCAATGTCAGATAAGCTAATCGTTCTGGTTAGCTATTATGAACTGATATTTGATCAGGGAAATTATGCTCTAGATTAGCATGAAATTAATAATGCTTGTTGTGTGGTGCCCAATGATAAAGGTAAATGCTAATAGCTCTGAAATCCTAATGATTGCCAAAGTACTCTTCTGAGCTTTGATTAGTGCTTGTGTTGTGCAATTATGCTTTTCTATAATTACTGTGAATTACCATCATGATATTATTATTCTCATATTTTTTATTCCTCTGAAATTCACAAAATTTCCTGCAGCTAAAAATGGATTGCATTAGCATTATCACAAGCTTTGACTGTTTAATGAAAAATAATTCCATGCAGACCCTCGTGTTAAATTGTCCATTTAAAATTTTCCTGTTATCTAGATTATGTTGAAGTGCCCCTTCTTTCACTTATCATTTTCCTTTATTATGACAATCACTGTCCTCGCTTCATGCCAGATTGCTGAGAGAAAGAAAAAACGAAAGGCATTTTTATTCACACCCGTCTTCCTGGAAGCCTCTTCTCTGCGTGTTCTCCCTTTTCCTTCAAATTCCTTATTTGGAAAGCTTATAAATGCCAGGATGTTTCAGTAAAACATGGTAGCTATGCTAAAAATATACATTTCTTCAGTTGCAGTAAGGTTTGCTGAAGCTACCTTGGACATTAGGATCATAGAATCATAGAGTCATAGAATGGCTAGAGTTGGAAGGGACTCCCAGAGGTCATCTAGTACAACCCCCCTGAAAGAAACAGGGACACCCCCAACTAGATCAGGTTCCTCAGGGCCTCATCCAACCTGGCCTTGAACTTCTCCAGGGATGGGGCATCCACCACCTCTCTGGGCAACCTGTTCCAGTGTCATGTCCTAAGCAAGTGAGATGACAAAGGGCCATCCCCATCTATGCCTGATGGTTGCTGGCTAGTTTCCTCTCAATAAATACATGCAAAGAAAGGGACAGCGTGTGCTGCTCAGGAACATCCATCTCTGCTAGCAGCACAGCTATGTTTGCCTCACTGTTGAAATGCTGTTTGCAAGTATGGCTATTTCTGGGTTTTAGGGCTGTAGTGGCTTTAAAGCTCACAAGACAGCCTCAAAATAAGTCTCTTTTTCAGTTTGCTCAATCTGAAGCAAATTTCAGTACGGATTTTCAGGGTGTTCATGCTCCCTGTGAACAGTACTGATCAATTTATCATTGATCAGACAGGCTACTTAACAGCCTTGGGCAAAAAAAAAATAGAAACCAAAACATGAGATCACCTCACCCTCAGAAGTTAACAAACAAACAAGTCATTTGGTTGCAGGTTTACATTCGAAGTATGCACTCAGCAGTGCTGTAATGAAAAACATAGCTTAAGCTATGCTCAAGGCTAATCTTCAAGAATGTTTTTAGGAGCAGGTAGGAAAGAGCAACTGATTTTAGTAGATTTCTGGGTACTATATGCATTTGAAATGTGTCTAGTACCAGAATCAGCAAAATCTATTCAAAAGTAAAGTTGCAAAATTTGTAGGAAATGTGGTTTTTTAAGAGTATGTAGGAAACGTTCTCAGAGATGCTGAGATGCCACCAGATAGGCATGACCTTCACAATTAAGAAGTATGCAAGTATCATCTGCTATTGGAAATAATTCTTCCTACAATCATCACTTCTGCATGAAGCTCATGTATGTTTAAATAGATGATGAAAAGAGATGGAGAGAGAATTTGTTCATAAAAACTCAGTGAAATTCAGTTAACTTTTTCTTGGTTTGCGTAGAAAGTTTTCATTACTATTGCAATAAAAACGGAAAAAATCTTATGGTCTTGCACAGTTTTGACAGTCTTAAGGTCTGATTTGTGTGTTTCAGTCTAACTCAAGTTCACCATGCATTTTCCTGCCTCTACATTAAAAACTTGCAATATTTCTACAAAAAAGAGTAATTCAGTTATTTTAAAAATATACTGTTTGAGCAATTACATGCTGGATTCATAAATGCTAGACTAGAAGACAGCCTAAATAACTGAAATTATACCTATGTTGCTACTTACGCACAGAATATTATTTTGTTACTTTGTCTCATTTCTTTCCAATCTTTTTCAACTGGTTCCATTTTCACCTCATATATGCATCTGATTTCTCTCTCACATACACGCAAGTCTCCTATGCAAGTGTTAATATAACACGTGTGGTCACAATTTCACGCTTGTGATATTCAAATAGGTTCAAAGTTAGTCAGAGTAAGTTTGACCATGCCCATATGTATGCTTACAGAGATGAAAGCCTGAATCAGATGAAGGAAAACAACTTTTTTTAAAAAAAAATAATCTTATATAAAGATATATATATATATCCCTTAAATATTTGTTTTGCTTTTACCATGGATAACAAATGGAGATATTTCATCTTTTACTTTATTTTGATGTGGGGAAAACTGAGCCCACCGAGTGAACATCTCTGGATTAAATCTTTGAAAGCAGTGCTCCACGAGTAAGGTTTCATAAATGATAGCTAAAGAATGTTGAGTTTTGAAGCAACAATATACACTCACAAGACGACAACTTCTTTTAATCCATTTGTCAGATCTGTCAATCTGCTCTTGCTTCCTAGAGGAATCATCATTCCACTGGGCTATGTACGTGTCCTGATGAGCGCGTGCTACATGGCCACCTCTGCCAGGGCCTTATCTATCTGTTCTGTATCTCATAACCTCATTACAGCTGCCAAGGGAATGACCACAGCAGTGACACTAACATTAGCATCTTGCACACTTTCATCCCAGTCTGCTTCATATCAGTTCTACTTGAACTCACATTGTATTAAAAAGGGCTGTTATTTTTAGGTACCCAAAACAATGTTAGATAAACATACAAGCAGGAACAAGTCATGCATCGGACATTGACCTTGCCAGTGAGCCAAACTTCACCAACCAGAACCAGTATAAATGTAAATTATTAGAGAAGCTCCCACCCACACTTCATGGAAACTTCCACACTACCACCCACATGGTCACTGCCCAAACTTACCCCTCATATGGGAGGTCAGCACAGATTCTGCTTGTTTCAAAATTTTTCTCTTATATTACAGATCAGCTTCAAGAGCCTAGGAAAGGAGCTAATCTTACACACATGTGCCTCTGGTGACATGGCAACTGTCCCTGGCTAAGGAATTAACACCCCTTTTAAAATTATCCTCTTTATTCTGAGCTTCCAACAAACAAATCAAATCCAGCATTTAGCAACTGCATGTTTCAAATCAGCAAAAGCCCTTTCAGATCTTGAAGCTGTACATGCTGTCTGCTAGAATAACCTCAGGCATTCTGTAACAATTGAATTATAACCAGTGACACCCTCTTTCTCATCCCATTGCACTGAGGTACCTCCACTGTCTACAGAGAGGAGTCCACACGCTTTCATGCAGGCAGCAATGTGCTGGACAACAGCAGAAACATATTATTATATATTTATTTTATCTTCACTTACAATAGCACAAATTTAACCAGTCCTCAAAAATTTTTCATTAGAGTATTGTAGCCACAAAGGTTCCAAGCCTCAGAGACTAACAGGGTTTTAGGTGATTATGGCTCTTCGGTCACTTTTTATCTAGTCCAACCAATTTTATCCACAAAACCTTGAAGAAAATACCTAGTCACAAGCCACAGCTCGAGATGAAATGTACACTGTGTTGCTGTTTCCTGGTAGACTTCTGAGATATTGTAGGTTTGACCTTCCACTACAGTTTAAATTTGGGTTGAGTATGTCAGAAATATTTCAGCTCCAGAGGCCACCTGTGACTGGGGAGACTGCAGGCAGTGAGCTGGGTGGTCCTTTCCAGTTAGAGGCTTTTCTGGGCTCTTGGGAACTGACTATACTAATCTGTTACTGAACTTAATGTGCTTGACTAGCCGTATTACTTCATTATTGAAACTTACAGGGCAGCATGGATGGATTTTCTGGACTGCCATCGAATCTGGAACCTACCAGTAAAGAAATATTTGAGGGTTTTGTTGGTATTGGTTTTTTTTTAATTACCTTGGTATTACTTTGTGCAAAGCTTTACACGTACACAGGAGACACTGTTCCACCTTCCCTCTGAATGTTCTGCAAAGAACGGAAGAGCGTCCTGAATGCAGAGATGTGAGGAAATCAAGACTGCTGTATCCAAATCCCTTCCGACAGAGATGTGCTCTGATGGGTTCATAACCATTAGCATATGGATTTCCTATCTGTAAATTCTTATGTCTACCTAGTTATGGATAGAGCAGTGAGTAAATTGTCTTGTGAGTAGCTAAAGGGGATTTGGGAGAGGGAATTCTAGCCCAGGAACCACTGCTTGGCTGATGAACAGCCTTTTCTCCCCATGCTACTATTTCTGTTTGGAAAGTACAGAGTTATTTAAAGGTAGTAAGGTATACATAAAAAGTCCTTGCTATTACTGAAGGATACTTTAAACTGCAGGAAAGCTTAAAAATGTGCTGCTGTAATCAGGCAAAACCAGTGTTTTATTGGACAAAGTTGGTTCTACTAGTCACCAAGTCATCATACCAGAAGTATTTACTTTTTCTAGGCAGCTACATACATGTCTGGAGGGATGCATGAATTTTCCTGCTGTATTAGAGTCTGACTAGAAAGACAGCAAAATATTTTGGTAGTTGTATGCACCTCCTTAAGTTACTTGGACATTCAGGGAGTATATGCATTAATGGCTGCGGCTTCAATTTAATTGATGGAGCAGCTGTGAAGTCAGAAGGAAGCTCCTGACTGGCTATTTGAATAATCCTTTTTGTGGGGGTCAGATATGCACATGCCACTGTGGCTGAACCTGGGCCACAGGCTCAGGTTAGTATGTGATGAGATATTCTAGACAACCCAAGTTAATGCTGAAGATGGTTGACATAGTTGACTGTTGTCAGAATACCTCCAGAGTCACCTATTTTGTTAGCCACTACCCAAACTGAAATTTCAGTCACAATGTGTAATAAACTAGGCCTGTCACAAAATTGTATTTCAAAGCAGGTAACAAAATAACATTTCCTTTTCTAGATAAAAACTGGACTGTAGTCAGCAATCCATACATGCCTTTGTGCCATCCTGATGGCAGTATGTAGCACCAGAATATGGCAACATTTTGGAGTCTCTGAAATGATCTTACCACAAAGGTGACAGACCAGATACTGTAGAACAAACATCACTGGACTTGTGGCTACTAAACCGAAAGACTACTTGGTAGCTCAGCTGTGCTGTCAGGACTGGTGAACAGGACTGAAGATGTAGCAAGTTTGAAGGTCTTTATCTTCTTGTCCTGCCTTACATTAACTCAGCCCAAATGCTGGAAAAGAGACAGAATCTGCCTTACAGATACGAGCCAAGGTTATGCAAATAAACAGTCACTAATCACAAGCAGGGCAGAAAGCCAACACGTTGAAGCAATGTTGTTGACCTAGCCAACAAGCGTCCACTCGGAGAAGAACCTGGCAGGCAAAGGAGTGCTAGAAATGTTTACACTCCTCCACGAAAGAAGTACTGACCTTCTCACGTAGAAAAGAAGCCTAGGTAGCTATTTGGTCTTCCCTTAATTGGCAGTGTAGTTAAAAAAATCCTTCTGCTTTAATGTAGGTATTAAACAGAATCAAACAAGTTGAAACTTGCTTTTTCCAAAGTAAATGACTGATCATCATCCAGATGCAATGGCAGCAGGACAAGATCAATGAGTACCGCTGCATCCAGAACTGCATTCTGGTTGGGACCTCCACTCTAATACAGAATGAGCTGGAACTCCCAACTGTATGTTGTCTAGGGAGAGAAGCAAATAAAATATCAAAAGAAATTTCAAAATCAGACCAGGAGCAAAGACAACACGTGGATGAAGAGCAGGATGTTCACAATAGTAGACTGCGTATCTGGGAAAGTTTCCAATGAGAGCTGGTAAGAAACTATGCCAGAGGATATCTCTGAGAGATTACTTATTTTCCCTGAAAGTGAAATTTCTCAAAGGTGGTTATTTATGTCTCCTGGGGAAACTCAGCCTGGTTCCAGCCTTCTGAATGCCATCTCAGGGGCTCTCAACTGGAGGCCTCATACCAAGGGCCCCAGATGTCCCAAAAGCCAAGCAAAGCTGAGAGCAAGCTAGCGGGTGAGTTTTAAAGATCTGCCCTGAGGCAGATCTGGACAGTTCCAGAACCAACAGGGGCCAGCAACTGTTGAGAAGACTGGGAAATAAATGCCATGTTTAAATGTTTCCTATACTTTACACATTGTTGTATTCCTGACAATAACTTTTTTTCCCTGAAGTTAAAAATATACTAAAAAAGATAAAGAATTTATTTTGGAAATCCATATCAATATTTAGGGGCACGACTGTGACTAATGCTATTAATTGTTCTCAATTTGCACCTTAAATCTCTAAAGTACATTATGTTCCTGTTCTCAAATCTCTTGTGTTCTTAAATTGAAATTTCTCTTTCCTTTTCCTTTTAACCCTCACATACTGCTTTCAAAAAGCATCATTCCAAATCTCACATATTTTGGGGAATCGGGAAATAAAATATTCCATTGTTTTGCAAGTTTAATACCTACCATGTTTTCGAGTAAAATGAAAACATTGAAGACCTCAGATTTTTTTCCCTAATTAGGGGACTTTCAGTCTCTACCTCAATAAACAAAGCTGGTCATCTGTCTTTCCACTTCCAAACAGAGGAATTTTTCAACAAACCAGGAGAAAGGTGCATGAATGTTAGAAATAATAAATATTACTAGTTGGCACAAAAATACTGTGAAGCTATAGGGGTATTATTTTCACCAATCGGCTTCATTATTACTAATTTGTATTTCCTTCTGTTTCCAGCAGCACTGCTCTTCCATGCGAAATCTGGTGTTAGAAGGTAAAGCAGATTCAATACCAGCTTCCACCTAAATTGTGACATTCCATCTCTTTCCTTTCTAAGCTTAGCTTCTATCAAGGGTTTAAAGATGAAACGAAGTATCTCGAAATTCACCAAAAGAGTTNAAAAAAAAAAACTCTTTCTTACATATCTACAGCCACTAACAACATTATATATGATTTTGAAATTACATTTTAACACCTCAGGCAAACATTTACATTGTGTTTCAGAGAGTGAAGAGAGGTTACTTTGACTCTGGCACCACCTACTGAACAGTGAATAAAAGTGTCTAGGCTACAAGACCATGAAAAGATATATTAATCAAGGAAATACGCCCTATTTTCTCATTACCAAGAAGGCTTTAACTTACATCGTTGAAAAATATTTTCTTAGCTTCTCATTACTGTTGACATTCATCAGAGTGCAATGATATAACGTAATAGGATCTTTCCAAGCTGTAAGATAACCAGTACAAATAAACAAAAAGTTGCTTGCACTGACTTTGCAAGCAATTTTTCCACACACAGACGCTAAGGAGGAACAGGCCATTTCAGTGTAACTGCCAGGAATGTTCTTAGCTGTGCAAAATCCATTAAAACATGAATGTGAAAAAAACTCAAATGAAGGCTTAGTCTAGAAGAGTTTTCTTATTCTTGTGTTTCTAAATATTTCATTCTCCCTTTCTAGACAGAATACATTCTCCATGCATTAACATGTAAACCATAGATGAGGAAGATAAGGAACTGCATTTTGTGATTAACATTAAAATTAAGGGTGTTTTTAGAAATATTTTCAACAAATAACAGGTTTTTACTTGGCTTTTATGGGTACTGTAAAGTTCCAAAGTTGAGTTTCACAAATTTTTTGCCACTTGTGGAAATACTGTATTTGAAGACAGAACAACATTTGTACTAAAATTATTAAAAAGGTATAATGGGTTCTAAATATTTTAAAAGTACACAAGTTAAGGGGAAAATAGGTAATATTCTGCCTCTGCCTTTATGTCTATACAGAACTTGTTTAAAAGGGGAACCGAATTTAAACTACAATAAAATGTGTAAGGACAACTACGGGTTACAGCAAATTCAAAAGATGAAGACAGAGGTTAACACGTAAAAAACACTGCAGAATAATAAGAATTGATCACCTGTACCTCTGAGCAATGAAATGAAGACAAGGCATATTGTCTTAAGCCTGCTGGACATTCAGAAGAGCAGAGCCGTCACGCTTGCAGGGTCGGCTGATTAATACTTGGCTTTAGCGTAAAATAAGATTTATTGCATTTTGCCTGAAGTAGGTAATTGAATAATTGAATAATCCCTCTAAAAAGCAATAATTTTTCCATGAAGTCCATAAAGCTAATATGCTCCAAGTTTCCAAGCAGGAGAAAAGAAAGAGCTAAGCACCTACCTGTTGCAAACACTGGATGTAATGCATAAAGCAGAAACATCACTCATAGAAGTGATTGTGGCAGGGGAAACCAAAAAAGTAAAATAGTGTGTACATACACGTATGAAGAGTGGCTGAATGATAGTGATTACTGATCTCACACCTTTTCATATCACAGTAACTCCACTGAATAACTGAATACTATTTGCACTACATGGACTAAAATCCAAATGAAACTGAAAGATAGCCTGACTCAAAATCTGGTTATTTTTGTTAGCCTCTCAAGCTTTACCAGCAATATTTCCATTTGCTGGGAAATGGGAGAACAAGTTCCACATGTACTACTTAGGCTCTTGATATCAAAGGGAATGTGGGTAAAAAGAAAGAAAATTCATATTGATTGGTGCTGTGTTTGGCATTTATGGAGCATATTCTATAAAATGCCTGTAAGATTTGGACAATCAGCCAGATAGCTAGCACTGTAACATCTAGTAATCACTGTTAACAGCCGGTAGATATAACCTGTCTGTGCTCCAAAGTGGACATCACAAGTATGAAGATCCTAGCAGACCACAGAAGAAAACAAGGTGTCCCCAAAGGGGCATACAATAATGACCCTATTCCCTCGGGTTGGATTTATCAATGTACAAAGTTATAGGTTAAACTAAACGACCAAAGATGTGCCACATAATAAGTTTATGTAAAAAGAAACTGAAGAAAGAAAAAAAGGGCAACATTTGGACAAAACATGGTGGTCCTAAAATTCTGCTTCAGGCGATGATAATGTAATTCAATCTGATCTCATGGCATCTTTCAAAACAACACAAAGCAAGACACAGTACCCTCAAATATAATAAAATCAAATTTATCAAAATCCTTAAGTTTATGTACTTAAAAGGTATCACTTGCAAAAGTTACCACACCTCTAGACATTCTTTTCAGCAGCACTGAACAGTTTACTTTAGGAGAAGAAGAAAATACTAAGTGCTTAGACTGTCCCTAACAAAGCTATATAAGAGGAAAAGCAAAAATAGTACTGTTGACAGTGGCCTGTAGGCTCTTCTTAGGATTCCAAAGGATGGTCCCAACCAGCAGAACCCTTTCACTCCATCCCACAGTCTCCAGCAAGAGCCATTTTTGAAGATATCTCATATGAGGCAACAGAACCTTCATGTCTGATAATCAGGTTGTTCCTGAAACTAAGTTAAAAACAGGATTCTGAACACATAAACGATACCTGCCCACAGTGTTGCAATGTGAGCCAGACATGAGTATTTTAGGAATGACTGTAGGAAGTATTATTACTACTATAATCATCTGGTATTATTACTACTATAATCATCTGGTAAGGAGAATGTATTCCAAGGATGTTTTACTTCATTGAATAAGTAGCTATTTTATGCAAATATGCAGCAGGCACTGGTGAGCGAAGTGCATTCTTCTGCATCTGAAATGACTGATTTACAGACCTGCTGTGCCTGATTTGGGGACTCCATTAGGATACTGATATCAAATTGATCCTGACAATGCTGACCTCTTAGCCACACATGGCCACAACAATTCTTAGGGAAGTTCAGTGTCACTTGGAAAAGACTTCCAACTAAAACTGTGAAGAATCAAGCTCTTTTTTTCTAGAAGTGCCCTTGAAGATACAGACAAACTAGAATGAACCATTTCTAATCTGTCAGAATGCCTGTTCGCTGCCCCAAGGAAAATGTGCATTGGCATGGTGAGGTCAGTCACACTTGAGGGCACATTTAATGATATTCTTAATATTCAGTTTGTAACAAAGGCAGAGAAATATTTCAAGCGTCAGTTTCAGCAAATTTTGAACTCTGAATTACCTGTATTTTCTCTACAGGCCCAAGGCCATTTTGCATTTCTGAACTCGGGTATCATTAATTCTAACCCGATCATGTCTATAACAGCTACAAATTTGGTTCCAAGTATCATATCCAACTTTGTGGCTGGAAGTTTCCAAATCCATAAACATTAGCATAGGACAAATTCAATCCTGGTGTTAGTGGATGCAACTTGGCAAAAGCCAATACAGTCACAAAAGATCTGACAGGTAAGCATTTCTCAGATGGCTGTAAAGTTATACATCACTGTAGGGTACATGCTATCTCTAGTTAGTGCCAAAACCCAAAGTTACAGTGTTTCTCTTGTGAAGTGTCTGTTAATGTATTTTGAATTAGCAGATTCAAAAAAAAAAAAACAAAACCAAAACCCAACAACAAATACCACAACAACAACAAAAACCAAATTCCATTCAAAGTATGCTTAAAGGGTAACTCTGAAAAACTGAATAAAACCAGAAAAGCAATAAACAGCAAAAAAGCTCAAGAAAAAACTCCATTCTCAGGAAATCAGCTTTCTATACTGACTTCTTGTCTATGCCCTCACACTTTTCAGATATTCCCACATGGTCATATGAATACACAGACACCAGCACCATGGCCAGAAAGTCAAAGAGTTTAAGCTGTACTAGAGAGATAAATGAAATCCAAAGAGGAGAGCTAATGCACTTCCACTAACCCAACCAACTGAAACCAAAAAGCAATGGCTAAAGACACTTCCCCGGTGGGTTTAAGCAATGAGACAGCCCCTTTTAAACCAGGCCACTGTGCCTCTTACAACTTTGATAGCTTCTCTGTGTCACACAGTCTGAAAACACTTTCTGGAGCCCCATGCAGACTCAGATAAATGAAAGTAAACTACTAAGTCCCAGAGTAGAGTCAACGGTCTGTACTTAACCAAAACAGATCAGAACTTGCACTCAGTTTTCACATAGCTTTTCAATCTTTGTTTTTCACCTGGCCGTGACAACAAAATGGCCTTTTTGCTGGGGCGGTCAACTTACACTTCCAATATTACCCTCAGTGGATTACAGTTGAGAAAATTGTGATTCCTTTTTCATTAATGAAATGATTCTCAGGCTGGATTACAGTGATACAATACATTTCAGGCATTCTTCTTCGCTGAATTAATGCACATGGGACTACTAATGTATTACTTTTGACATAAGAGATCTTTTTGACTGTGTACTTCATGTTACCTAGCTTCACGAGAAACACCAATGGAAACAAAATTCTCTGTTCTTATTTTTAACTTTCACTTTGAACCATCTGGTAATATCAGCCAGGTATGAAGTATATTACAGAACTCCAATAAATTTTCAGAGCACTGTCTACTACTTAGACTAGACAAAAACCACATTTTCAAAATATGATATATATATTAAAAAATTGAAAACAATGTTATCACAACACATATGGTAAGATAATAGAAGAACGAGGGCAAGTTGTTGGTACTGATGTGTACTTGGGGAGAACGATACATCCTACAATCAGGTTTAACGTGATACTAACTTGGGAATTCTGTGCAAAGAAAAAGTCCAGGTAGGATACATTGGTTCAATACCTCTTAGGGAGTAAAGGTGCTTGTTTTGGCTCCTTTCAGATTAGAATAATGGCATGAGTGAAGCTATGAGAAACTCGCTGGCTGAAGAACAGATACTCAATCTTGAAAGCACGTGAGCAAGCAGTGTAGGCTGCCAGTGAAGCAGTCCTTATTGTAAGACACTGATACCTTTTGTAATTTTATTGGGTTAAGAAACTAGAGTTCTTACCCATGTTAGTCTGAAACACGATAAACATTACTTTGTGTTTCCATAAAAAGTCTTGTATTTTCTAAATCCATGGAAGAATTACTTGGATAAAGCATTACGCCGTATCTTCAGGTCTGGCAGAGAGCTAGGCCTGGCTGATCAATACTTGTGATGACAAATTTGCATTCTTCATTAAGCAATCAAAAAGCATCCTTTGGTGGATAGTTTAGGAGTCTGTGGTAACAGAGTACCTTATGTAGTAAGTTAAGTTCCAGATAGCGTAGCAGATACTAACACAAAAAAAAAGCAGAGGGTAAGTCCATGCCCTGTAAGCAAATTACAGCGGGGCCCAGTGGGGCCCATACAATGAGAGAAGATGGAAGTTTGGAATGGCTCAAATATTTGGCGGGGAGAGGAGGGGTACTGAAAACTGTGAGTAATGTGAGATAGCAAATCTTGCCAAAATATTTATGTCTCTCTGACCTAGGTAGGTTAGATCTACAGATGAGAATCTGTTACTAACAGGGGCAGCTAATAAAAAGGAAAATTTATGGCTTTCTCATCGTAAACGCTGCCCCAGATGTTCAACCACAAAGTACACAGGTTAACCACCTAACCAAATGCAAGGAAGATCATCAATAAAATAACATCAGGGTATCCTTTTACTAGTAAAGGCAGACTATTTGACTAAAGAGCAAACAGTATATGGTATCTCAAGTGACTCCTTAAAACTCTTGCCATAAAATTATTGAGGATGTTAATACGAGAATTACAATATGTAGACAAAAGACCATATTTTTCACTCAAACAGGAGAAAAATAAAAGCCCTTGCCATTGCTGAAAAGCTAGAAATAAAGACTGAAAAGAAAAGCTGTCTAAAACTTCTCCATGCCAAGTTAGATGATCAAATTATTTAGAAGGTTGGGCAAGGTGTTCAGGGAAGAATTGATTAGTTATTTAACTTTGGTTTATTGGTTGGACTTTCTCATGAACATAGTACAATTAACTATTCTAATCCCTTATTTGCCTGTCAGCTACCTTTCCCCATCCAAACCCAATGATGTGGTATGACAAGGCTCTGGTTTTGAGTGCTAGTCTGGTGTTACTGGTTAGCCAGAGCTGGATTTCAGGAATTCAGTTTTCAAGGTCTACAGTACATGGATGACAGATGTGTGTTAAGAATGGATTATATACCCTTTTTCAGTGGACCAAGGGAAAGTTGGAAAGCATAAAATATATCATATTCTTCTAGACTATCTTTGCATCTAATGCCAGGTACAGTTTTAATGTCACTTTCTGGCTACTCTTTTTCTTTTAACCGCCTATACCTCAGCACAGATATGGCTGTTACAGTTTCCTGCTTACACAGCAATTATTTTCATTTTATTCATTGCCACTGTATAATTTTTCATATAAAGAAAAAATATCACATCCATATTTGAAATAATTCTATTCTGGAGCATTCTGTGGCAGTGATGTGAGGCCCTACCTTTTCCACTTTTTCTGATATTGCATTTCAGGATTATTTTATCAACATTTCAGTTGCTAACATTAAGTCTTATGAGTGTTCACACACACGATGTGTCCTTCATCAGCTGTACCTCACAATGCTCTGGTTACCGATAAAAAGGAATGCCAGAAATTTAGGATAAGTAGCCTGATTAATTGTTTCATCCCTGTTTTCCTACTATCTACTGCTGCTCAACACATGAGAAAATCATCCCTGGTCAGACCAAAGGTCCAGCTAGTTGAGTAGCAGACACTAATGAAAACAATATATTCAGAGATTTATCTTTCCCTTGAGATGCCCTCTCAGGTCCTGGATTTGAGTCACTCAAGAAGCACCTGAATGCATTTACTCATGTGCCACTATTCTCTTAATGGAACAATTAGATTCAAAGTGGAGTTTATTTTTCTGTGACACTCAACTGAGATTATTGAGGTCTGCCAATCTTCAAATTACTTTGACTTCATTAAGTGTGAATAGCCTGACATGTACTATATTCTCCTGCGATGACCAGTTTGACTTCCACACAAGACTGATCTGTTGTGTGATTTGGGGTAGGATGTTTTTTCTGTTTCCTCTCACACCTGGTACTCATATGGTGCTTAACAGAAACTGGTTTCAGCAGGAACCTTAGCATTCTGAGCAATATAAACAGTAGCAACTCTGCACATCACATCTCTTAACCAGTGAAAACGATTGCTAACATGGAACACGGCTCCTTAGTTCTCCACACATCTGCACCTTCTTTCACTGCTCTTCTCCACCTTGCCAACATCTCATTTTACATGATTTTGTCTTTTTTCCCCCTATATATTGCTAAAAGCTAAATTTTCCCAGGTGAAAGAGGCTTTCTGGGATTTTGGTAGCAGATCTTTGCTTCTGGAATAAAGTAGTCTTGCTATCATTATGACATAACAAAAGAGAGGATGTAACAAAGGGGATTTAAAGACAGCTAAAGCCTACAAAATAAGTTGAGAAGAGCCCTCCTTGTGTTACAGGTTATATAGTAGGAACCTGGTAGTACACCACACTGGATTTATTTGTAAAATGCTTTTTTTCATTTAGTTACAGTTTTAGTCTCTCCTTTAAACACCACTGGTGTGCCTGTCTTCAATAGCCCATTTTTCTGGATCAAAACTTACTTTTCTTACTTGACAAATAATGTTCTTTATTATGTTATTTGTAACAACAGGGCTGTTAGACTAATGTAAATTTAGTCCAAATTTCACTTCCTTTCACAATCTATTTCTGCTGAAATGAAGTAGATGAGAAAAATGCAGAAACTTCAACGGGAATAATCCTGCGCAGATGGAGGAAACCCAGATGCATTAGTGCAGCAGCTCTTTGTCAGTCAAAGGAGTCCAAAGGACAGATGTGTTGTTCGTTAATCATTCAGAAAACCCTTGTGATTAGGAACTCCTAGATCTCAAAAAGGCCAGCCAACTAAAAGAGATACACTGTGCTCCAGCACTCACAGTACTCCATTTGGGAGAATAAGTGGATTCCTTGGCCAGAAGTAAGAAAGAACAATGTAAGTAAGATTATTATGCATAAAAACCAGAGTACATGCCCTGGAGGATGGGAGATTTCAGTTCTATAAATCAGCTAAGAGGATCTGGCAAAATTCATATTCCAACTGGCTTACAAATTTAACAAGAAGACTAGTGCAGACATTTCTTTAAGAGGCTTAAGGAAAAACAGAGGTAGATTTAAGCCAATGAATTAAAACACTATGAAAAGCAAGTGAAAGCCATTAGTTAAGATTCTGAAAGCAATACACAATGACCCCCAGAGATTATCCAACTGTACAGAGCACAAGGGTGGAGGAAAAGCAGAGAGCATCCAATGGGAGCTAACATAAATAAAACCATAATGTCATATGGAATATAGAGTTCAGCATGTACTGAAATTTTTCATAGGTGAAAATAAATTTATTGATTTTAGATGATCCATATGATACCCTAGGATTTTTTACTTCCCTTGCATTTAATCAACATTACAAATTTAACAAATATTATTATTAAAAATTATTTGTATTACTTAGGACCTGGTCCGAAATCAGGGACTCCAGTTGCTAAAAATAGAGGAAGTGTACAGCTGCTGTCCAAATACTGACAAATAGATAACACAAAAAAACCCTAAACTTAGATTACTCAACAGTATGATCTATCACTTCAGCACATCATTTGCATACTTGCTTTCAATATTTCCGTAAACCTCATGGCAAAGTAGAAATATCAGAGGCTGAAGAACAGTTATGAAGTGGCTTTGCTAACTCATGGGGAGATCCTTCTCAAACATACATGAAGGACAACTCAGAAGAAAGCACAAGATGCCTGTTTGTGACAGGTTGGGAGAAGGGGCAGGGCAGCGATCGGGCAGCTTGTCTCACATGGTAACTGCAGCAGAGAAGAGGATGTGAGCTGCTGAGCCTGGTTGCCAGTGAGGCATTCAAGAATGGAAGCTAATGGAGAATGACATGAATTTCAGCCTGGACTAAAGGAGACAACTCAGTGTCCTTGATGAAAGATTATCCAAAAATTCAGATGTGAAGGAAAAGGGAAGGAAATCCAACACATAGAGACCTATGGAAAAGGAGTTGGGATTTGGAAAGGATCTGCTTCCAAGATGTCCTGAGGGAATAACAGGGCAGAGAGAGGCGCAGCAGCCAGACCGGACATGATCTCAAGCAGACAAGCATGGTTGCATCGGTCAAAGGGGATGAGCAGGGACACTGATCAGAGATTCTGCTAACCCTGGATAGAGGTCCAGTCAAGCTAAGTTATGAGGCAACTGCAATAGCCACTAACAAAGACTTGGCTCAAATAAGCACCATATTTAAGAACTAAGACTCACTGGAAGAGAATGGTACTGCACAGTAAAATCATCTCTTTTTCTTGTTATTCTTTTGTATAAGAACAGAGTACTGAAGAGCTTTACAGTCTGTCTGTGGGAGGGCATAACAAGTGAAGTTATATGAGAATAGCAGGATCCTTGTTTGCAAATAGACCCCGAAACATGGGTTAAAAAAATAAAAATATTTGTAAATAGTTTAGTACATTTTTACACACCAGCTAAGCATTGAGGCCGAGAAATAAACACACTGGTTGTGTCATAGGTAAATCCATGACCAAGCTATGCATCATTTTCTTCTACCTTTTTCTACAGATCAGAGTTAACTATTCACCACTGGTTTTGTTTGTCATGTCACAGCTTAAATTATTTCCTTATTCTCTTAATCAGTCTACCTCCTCACTGGTTGCTAACCCACCTTCTAGAAAGTTCTGTATATACCTCATTTGTAAATAGAGTAAGAGAGAACAGTTCACAGTAATGGAAAAAACCTACTGGGAAGTTTCCTTCTCCTCTCTAAAAATACTGCAGCTAAACTAAACTCACTGTATCATGATATGTATCTTATGCGACTACTCACAGTAGCGCTGCAGCTGAGGGATAACAGCAGCTCTATAGGGCTAATCCTACACCTAGACCAGAATCTGCAGTCTTAGCCATTTATCTCATCAAATCCATGCACCTATGAAGATTTCAGAAAGATGTTATAACATTTTCTAACTAGTACTATTAATATTCTCTCATTTTACATACTAAATATCCTAGAGGATTATATATTCAGTACATTATTTTCTTGTTTTGATTCTTTAGAATAAGCAAGATTAAAATCTCACAGTCTAGTATGTTCCACTGCTCTATATTACTTATCTCAGTTATGCTGAGCTAGGAGTTACCAAACAAAAAGCAGAGAGACAAAGAAATTAAAATTCTGTTGTTTTCGACCTCCAGGGGAAACAATTCACAAAAACTTCCACTCCCACGTGAAACACCTTCATCCACACTGGGCCCAAGGACACCTTTGTTACTACAAAAGCAGTGTTAGCACACCCTTACATACTCATGAAAAACATACTAATTTGTCTATGAAAAAAGTGGCACAAAAAAAAATATGTTTCTCATGGGGTTTGGGATACAGTAACATTAAGGTAGTAGTGTTACACAAAAACTCAGGCTGCTGATAGTTACAAAATTACATCAGTTAACATGCCACCTGGTTACCCTTTATAGGTTTTGAAAATGCAGAAGAGATTTGAAGAGCCACCAGATACATAGCGGATTCAAGTTTGCCTCTCATGCTAGTAAATCTCAGACTAGGTTGTGATTCAAGGGAAATTGGGATTTCACACATAAGTGTTTGCCCAGAAATATAAGCAACATGCCCACAAGTCAGGTCTGATGTGGGAGGTGCTCTCCATCATGAATAATCCCCAAAACAACCAAAGGATTTTCCCATTTATTTGCCCACATTTTGACATAAAGTTTTTATCTAACAAATAAGTCAAGTGCAGACCAAGGAAGGAAGTAAAAATTACTAGATGTCTGTCAAGAATTACAGAAGAATGCAAAATATTTTGATCCCAGGATTAATTTCTTGTCAATTCCTTTCAACATTTAGGTCCTCAGGACATGGCTTACATTAATGGCACATGTTTAAGCAAGGAACTCACATCAAATACATAGCAACTGCTGAGACCACACTTTTTAAATATTCTTTAGCATAGGAAGAAGTATTAGATTTCCATGAATTCACTGTTATGTTCTTACTAACAACTGTAGTGGGCAGCAAGTAATAACAGAGACAGGCCAGCACAAGAGTAAAATATGTAGACACATCAATTCATATAAACCAGCATTTGGTTATTATTGTTGGTTTTGAGTATTGCCAGCTGTCACAAAATCACAAACAGTTCATAATCTATAATAGCTCCTTAGATAGCTGAAAACCATAATGAACCGACATTTCTTCCTCAAAAACCTTCATAAAACATTGTTTTAAAATGGACAGCTATTTCTGAAATTACATACCAAAAATATGGAAAAAGAAATTAAATTTCTCTGTTAAATTTATTGGCTTTCTAGAGCAGCCTAGCCAGTTAATTCTGGCCATCTTGTCCTAAAAGGAAGCAACTGTTATACAATACATTGGCCTGGTGTAAAACAAGTAGATCAGCTTACTTTAGCAGTTTAATTCGTGAAATTAAACTGGGGGAGCTGACTTCACCAGACAAGGATCTAGTTCTGAGCCCCTTCACAACTGCCAAGCTTACTAAACAGAAGATTAACTTGCAAACAAGCAGGGGAAGACAAAAGGAAGCAAAGCTCTATGTGGCACTGACATACTTAAGAGCAGAAATAGATCAGAACTTAAATTCAGCAGCAAGTGCAGAAACAAGGCAGGTTTCAACCCATGGAATCCACAAAAGGATTTAAGGACTGCCCTTCTGACTCAGAACACAGGTCCTGTATGCTAATCTGGGCAGTCACTAAAAGACAGCAGGTAAACCTGGCTAGTTTTTATGGCTCACAAAGAATCACAAAGAATGACTGAGGTTGGAAGGGACCTGCTGAGATCATCCTATCCATTCCCCTGCTCAAACAGGGTCACCTAGAGCCAGGCTGACCAGGCTCATGTCCACACTGCTTTTGAGTATCTCCAAGGAGGGAGACTTCACAACACCCTGGGCAACCTACTCCAGAGTTTAACCATCCTCACATAAATAGTGTTTCTTGTGTTCAGATGAAATCTCATGTGTTTTAATTTGTGCCAATTGCTTCTTGTCCCATCAGCAGGCACTACTGAGAGGAGTCTGGCTCCATCTTCTTTATTTCCTACTATCGGGTATTTACACACATTTGTAAAACCCCTGATCCTTCTCTTCTCCAGACTGAACAGCTGCAGCTTTCTCATCCTCTCTGCATATAAACCCTTTACTGGTCTCGCTCCAGTAAGTCCATTTGAAATATAGGGATTGGGAAGCCCAGAATGGGACCCAGCACTCCAGATGTGTCTCACCGATGCTGAGCAGAAGCTGATGAAATTACTCTGCCTAATGCAGCCCAGAAGGTGGCTGACCTTTTCTGTAAGGTCACACTGCTCACTCATGTTCAGCTTACTGTTCACCAGAACGCCCAGGTCCTTCTCTGCAGATCAGCTGGCCCACAGTTTGTATTGCTGCCTGGGGGTATTCCTTCCCAGCTGCAGGACTTTGCACTTCCCTTTGTGAACTTCATGTGGTTTTTCTCTACCTGGTTCTCCTGCCTCTCAGGGTCTCTCTGAAGTGCAGCAAACCACTCTGCTGCAACTGTATGATTATCTGTGTGACTTTGTGCGATGATGTCGGTCCATTGAGGTTTGGTACAGTAGCATAATGATACTTTATCTTGTTAGCAGTATTCTCCAAGGGAAGACCAACATGTTGCTGATTGGGTTTGTTGCCGCAGCACATCAAGACAATAGTTTTGAAGAACTGCCAACGATGGCAAGATCTCTCTTTCCTGAGTTAAAACCTCCTGTTCTGAGTCCAGGATTACATAAATGCAAGTTACTCCCCATATGCATAATCTTCCAGTAATTTACACTGACACTTTTCTGTCACTTTTTTTCCAATTCATTTAGTCATAGGTCCCTATATGTTTCTGCAACACAACTGTAGCATTTTACTACCTAAGCAGTTTAGTAGCAGCTGCAGACAGAAAATTTCATCTGTTCCAAATCTTCTGCAATGTCCATAAAGACATGAAATAAATATTTGGTTGGCACTTTTAATGGCCATAGTAATCACTAAATCCTATCCTATGGCTTCTACCCTTTCAGCAGCTTTCTGGGGACTTTCCTGCATCAGATCGTGACTTATATGCCTTTAATAAACCCTGGTATGAATGTTGGTCACAAGCTTATTTAAAATCCAGTATGAAAGCCCAGTATATCCAGTAGAACCACTCTAACAACATTTTTTTTTTTCCAGCCATGGAGAACTCCAACAAAATAAAAAGTCAGTATTTCCCTTTAAAGATGCCATGCTAACCTTAGCCAATCTGGTTGCTTTCCATGCATTCAGAAATCTGAATAGTCTCCCATCTTGCTGGGGAAGACAGTCACACTGGGTGATCTGCAATTCCCAGGACCCCACATAGCACACTTTCCCAGGTAGGATTTGCAGTGGCAAACTGCAGTCCCCTGTCAATTTCTCTTTGCTATGTTGTGAGGTTGTAAAACTTCACCACCAACCGTGTAATTTCACATTATCTATTGGTCACGCACTGATTTTCTACTGTTAAATCTAGGACACAAGAACATAGTTCATCTTTTTTCACATCCTGTATTTTCCCCTTCAAGTTTGCTGCTATGTCAAGAGTTAAAGCATCAGCATAAATATGTTTCTTTAGGGATCTACACCACACAAGTGCTATCTCTGTGGTACCCATGTGCTGAGTATAACTCCTTACTACTACATAAGGCTCAAAAAATAATTTTAAGTGGTTTATAGAAGCTCAGTTTTATGGTCTGACTTTACATGTCTTAAGAAAAAGTATTTTCAGAAGTGCTAGGACTTTTGGTCTGAAAATCAAGACTTTTTAGAAGACTTTTAGGGTTCCAACCAGAAAAAAATCCAAACATTTAACACTCATAAGATCACAGATGAAGCTACTTTCCAGAACTCCTCCAGTTTCCTGTCTTCTCATAACTATATTCCGCATCAAATGATGGCCCCTAACAGTTGTGGAATGAAAAAATAGCAAACACAGGAAGATCACAGAAATATTCAGACTATGCAACAGAGATGTTCAGAGTTAGTGGTTTTCCTCTGCGAGGGCTTGTGCAAACACTCTGTTCGATTTCATATCTGTGGGAGTTTGCATCTCCCATATCTAATTTTCAAAAACAAACTCACACAAACCCTTATTCTCATAATAAACATCTCCAGCTCAATCCCACCTAAATTTTCCATAGTGCTGAGTTTAATAAAGGCTGGATTCACACAACTGTTTGGACAAACTTGTTAAAAGGTTTCTGATCAAGAATCCTTTTTTAATCTGCATGGAGTGGCACAGAATTTGGTGTCTTATGAAATAGTTCACATTACAACAGTTCTAAAAAACCGTAGCTCGAAGACTAGCTTAGTGACTCCAGCATATCCTATCTCTTTGCACAGAAGGAAAAAATACTGTTCACACTAAAGTCTTCTATATATTGTAACAAATGAAATAATTATGGCAAAATACAACACAATTAAAAAAAAATAATTCCACAAACAAATTCTATTTTCTGGTCAATATACAACAAAGCAGATTTAACCACAATGTCTGCCCATTAGTACTGTTATGTAGTTTTCTTAAAGCAGTAGATACTCTTCAAATACTTGAACAAAGCCAAAATCTATAAGTGCTAAAATTTAGTATACAAATAGCTACAACTGTACTGAAGCTAAGGGTTTAGCATTTTTACTTGTTAACAACATGCTATCACACTTGTCATCCTAACAAAGTAACTGATTACCAAAGTAATCTGAGAACTACAAGTAGCTTGCTCTTTCCAAAACATCCTTAGTACATTGCAGTGTAGGAAAAAAAATCTAAAAATATATTGAATGTTTTCTGATATTATTATGAAATTGAAAGGCCCTTTTCCTTTGTTAAAATTAACACAGAAGAGCTTAATTAGGGAAGTATACAGATGACAGAAAACTCTTTCATGACAAGTATCACTGCCTTAAAGACTTGGGTTACTCACGTTTGAACATGTTTTCTCTGGAGCTATGGGTCCTGGCTTTGCAGCCTTCTAAGTACAGTAGGAAACACTATATTGAGTTTCTTTCACCAGAGACTTTGATAACAGAGCTCCATGATGCATCCCTGCTGAAGTTTGCATTGCCTTGGGCTGATCTGGATGGCCATCTGGAAACTACAACCGATTAATTAGCTGTGAGCCTGTGATGTGAAAAGGGCAGATGGAGAACAGGTTACTTCATTGCTCCATGCCTTGCAAGAGCCACCAAGTCCAATATCCAATTGACATCAAGGACCCAGTCTCTTTCCACTCAGAAAGATTTAGGTAAGTCTGCCACAGTAACCGTTTTTTGCTCAACTGCTTTTTCTCCCAGCTCTGTTCACTGAAAATAACAATACTGACAAAGATGACATCTAAAAACTGTGATGGAAGGGAGCTGACCACAGAGTGTTTTCAGCAGAAGTTCTGCCTTGCAGTACAAAGCACTTGGGCAAAACCAGCCTGGTTTTTCATTTAGCACTCCTAGATATAATCCCAAGTGAAAAAGCTGTGGTATTATAAACTAAATTTTGTCTACTAGAAAATAGGCATTTGAGAATGCTCCTGGCCCCTATATGCATGCACCAGATTCACTTGTACACATCACACATACCTTCAGATTTACTGCCCATGATTTTCTGGCCAGAGATATGGAAGCCCCTTACCAATATCCTGGTGTTGTAAGAATCATAACATAAGACTAAGAAGCAGTTTTAGACTGAGGAGGAGGGGAAAGCTATTCAGCTTTATGTCCCCACTGGGCCATTCACTTGCCCTCTTTCTCTAAACACTCCAAGATGGAAGGACAAGATGAAACTAGTATCATAGAACGTTAGGAGTTGGAAAGGACCTTGAAATATCATCTAGTCCAACCCGCCTGCCTGAGCAGGATATCAAGTTATTCTTCCATGTTTTTGAAAACAAACTTCCTATCTAATGCTTTGGAATGCTATTCTTATGGTCAGCTAGAGTTAACAAAGTCCAAAGAGCAAGTTGATCTATTTGGACTAACAACTGGGTGAATAATAAAAATAAAAGAAAAAATAATATAAAAATATATCTATGTATTATGTATTTACTATATTTAATTAGCAAAAATATAATAAAAAATTGAGATAAAAAATATGTCACTGTTTTTCATTCTCTGTTTAGGAACTGAGACAGTTTGAAGACTGATCGAAATGTGAAAGATATTATTGCTCTTGATAACATAATTATCTTTTGAAACTCCAGTCATGAACAAGCACCACATTACACAAGGTCTTATACAATCACAAAGGAATATCTTTTACAAGTACTACAGAAAAGTGAGGGAGGCAGAGACTTTTCTAATCCATTTCAAGTCGTATCTATGTATAAACTACACATAATCAAGCAGCTATTAATTTCTTATTGGATGCAATACAACATTGTCATAGATATCCCAATGATGTCAAAGTTATCTTAGGAAGTATATGTATACAAAAAGCAAATTATTCTGTCATTCTCTCCTTATTATTTTGCCAGCTATTTTACTTGAAAATTAAGAGATAAACAAACAGGCTTCATCTTTGATAAATAACTTTTTCTGCATAAACAGTACCATAGCATGCCAACTTAAATTTAAGTCTCCCTTCTTCCAAATTTATTGATAATGGAATATATTTAAGAGCATCACAGAAAACTGCGCTTTTACAAGTTCTCCTTGAATTACTTCCATGAAACCTTAAGATCCATTTAAGATCAACATTAAATGCTTCCCATAAGATGGATGATTAAGAGATGGATGCAAAATAATAGCACATTTGTAAATAATGTTGAGACAAATTTTATGACAGAGGTTCTTTGAATATTTATGAATAATTTCATTAAAATGATATTTTGATTTAGATTAAAATATTAGGCTCAATAGTTGTTTATCAAATTCTTTTTATTTCTTTTAAGTACATAAGGGTTGATGTTTTGACACAGTACACAACAAAACTACTGGTGTTCACTCCAAAAAAATCCTTCCTTCTGCACTGCAATCTGAAGAGATTCTGCCTGTTTTGCTATGTCATAATTGCTGATATCAGCTTTGCCATTTTCAAATTGTCAAACAGCCCACTGACTTGCTATTTTAAACCAATCTGTAAATATTCCAAGAGCAGCCTAAAGGAAAGAAAAACAAACTAGATATGTTTGCTAAACCTTTCCAGCTCATTATTATCTTCCAAGTGGAAGTCTGAAAATTATTTTCTTTTTCCCCAGTAGGATAAATGACATATGAAGTCAAACTAGAGTCCAAACATTAAAGGACTTCACCTTTTTGCTTATCCATAAAAAGGTGAGAAATTCAAGGCTCCTGGTATTAGCTAACAGTTATATATGTGTGCATAATTTTGTTTACCTTTTTCCCTCCTATTCTTCTTTTCTCTTCTTCCTCTCTAAGCCATTTCAGTGCCCATATCTTGACATATTGAACTCTGCAGGTTAGGCTGCTTTTGATTTGTGAGGAGAGTTACAATAGTTAATTACAGAGCGTGGTCTTCTGTGACTCAAACATTTTGCATTTATAGGCTCTTGATACAGACCAGAGCAAGAGGCTAACCCATATTTAATTTGTCCAACACGTTTCTGGTTAAAGTTCCATCAAATGGGTGACTGGAATCCCTCCGATTCAGCTGGAAAAGTCACTTTGAAGGAGGCGTTTATTAGCAACATTTGCCTCAGTCACAACAGGAGGCCCTGAGGGCCTGGGGAAAATCAGTGGTTGCTTATAATAGTCAAAACCAGCTATTCCCCATAGTATAAAGTGTCAATAATAGGTCAGAAATTGTTATTTGGAATTTATTTTACAGCGGGTATAAAATTAAAGAAAATGAGGCTGTTTCTTTAGGCAGCAAAGGTCTGTGCTTTGGAATGCTCTCTCGGCTGACCGCCACTACAGCCCGGCCCCAGGAAGCATGGGGAGGCTGCGGCAGGCCTTGCCCAGCACTGCACAGCTGCTCCACGTAGAGCATGACTAACACAGCTGAGGGCCCGCAGCACTTAGCACAATTAAATCAACAGGCTGTAGCTCATTCCCCCAGCCTGACAGGCAAAAAGGCGCAAAACCCAGCTGCCTTTGCTTTCTTCTATCTTTATGTTTGCTGGAGCGATTTTTGTGAGCGTTTAATCCTCTCTGCAGCCCAACGTTCACACGAAAATGTAATGTGCATGTGGTTTTGACTGAAAAAGTTCTAGGCCAGAACATCATTAGCTCACAGTCTTTTCAAGTGATATATTCAATAGTTAATTCTGAGGGTTTCTGCATCAAAATGAGAAACATTTCAGCAGCATTGTGAAAGAATGTGTTGGGCTGCCAGTAACTAAAAGTATTCCTCTTTTCTTGCAAATGGACACTCTGGAAGACTTCTACAGAGCCAGGCTCAAATTCCTTGAGCAGGAGGAGCACTGTCAGACTGCTTCATCTTGAAGAAAAGATATTCTGTATCTTTTACATTATGTTACTCTTGAGGACTTTCACAGAGTTTTATTCTCTTTACTGTCCTGAGACAGCTTACCAAGAGAATCACAGAACCATAGAATTGTAGGGGTTGGAAAGGACCTCCAGAGATCATCGAGTCCAACCCCCCTGACAAAACAGGTTCTTTAGAGCAGGTCGCACAGGTCGGTGTCCAGACGGGTCTTGAACACCTCAAGAGAAGGAGATTCCACAACCCCCCTGGGCAGCCTGTTCCAGTGCTTTGTCACCCTCACCACGAAGTTCTTTTGCACATTGGTGTGGAACCTCCTGTGGTCCAACTTGTGACCATTGCCCCTTGTCCTGTCCCCACAGGCCACTGAAAAGAGGTTGGCCATCTCCCTTTGTCTCCCACACTTCAGGTATTGATGAACATTGATGAGATCCCCTCGCAGTCTTCTCAAGGCTGAACAGCCCCAGCTCACTCAGCTTTTCCTCACAGGGGAGATGCTCCAGGCCCTTCATCATCTTTGTGGCCTCCGCTGGACTCTGTCCAGGAGATCCCTGTCTGTTTTGTATGGGGGAGCCCAGAACTGGACACAGGACTCCAGGTGAGGCCTGACCAGGGCAGAGTAGAGGGGGAGGATCACCTCCTTTGACCTGCTGGCTGCACTCCTCTTAATGCACCCCAGNCTGTTCAGGTCTCGCTGAATGGCAGCGCAGCATTCCTGCATGTCCACCACTCCTCCCAGCTTGGTATCATCGGGTACTTGCTGAGCATGGACACCATTCCCTCATCAAGGTCGTCGATGAAGATGTTAAACAAGACCAGACCCAAGACCAACCTCTGGGGAACACCCCTAGTCACAGGTCTCCAGCCAGACTGCTCCACTGATCACCACCCTCTGGGCCTGGCCCGTCAGCCAGTTCTGCCATATCAGACAGATTGTATTACAGTTGTACATGTGATCAAATTATTCTGTGCAGAACACAGAAAAGACCATCCTTAAAAATCTGTGGAATAAGAACGACCTTAGTGAATAGCTGCATTAAAAATGTGAACACATTCTCTCTTTAGCGTCCCAGTCAGGCATGGTAACCAAACATTCCTCTTGTTCAAGCCAGCAATTATTATCCTTTCCTGGCTATTTCACTGTCCCTAGAAAATTTAATGGCACTGTTCTCAGAAGCATTAATGTTCAAAGGTTTCAGGGAACTTAAACTCCTCATTGACAACACCTCTAAAATCTAGCTTAAGTCTTGAAATGCTACAGGCAGTTAGCCAAAGTCTCAGAGCAACACTGATAGCCACAAACCCTCTCCGAAACAGACTAGCTCATAAATCACTGAACATTTGTCAAGAAAACCTGCTACATTTTTGCCCTGTTGTAATCAATGAGGTATAAATCCACTAGTCCAACTGCACTTATTCCCCACCAATACTGGGTCTAAGCTTCACCAACCCTATGTAAAACCTTGAATGTATAAATTTATTTTTTTTAGGTAGTTATGTAGACTTTTTTTTTATTTTACTTTCCATTTTTATTCCCTTCTCTCTTTGCCTCCTTGATACTCAGCTCTTACATTCTGATCTTCTGTCAGTGTTCCTATCTCCATTCAGTGACCCCTTTTCATGAGACTTCAAAAATTATTTTTAAGCATGTTAAGACCAGGAAAATAGGACTGAGCCTAGTGACAAGCACATAATTTTGAAAGAAACCATACTGTATCTAGAAAAGGTTTCCTGTGATTTCTTTCTTTCTTTCTTTCTTTCTTTCTTTCTTTCTTTCTT
>VXBZ01011158.1:753169-770349 GCA_013399135.1 Heliornis fulica | reverse complement strand
CTTCCTTTCTTCCTTTCTTTCTTCCTTTCTTCCTTTCTTCCTTTCTTCCTTTCTTCCTTTCTTCCTTTCTAATTATTTTTAAAAGGTTTAAAATGACTGCTTTACCAGTCTCAAAAGGTCCTCTGGGTCTGAAGGTGGAAACTATGGTGTTGTTGATGGAGAAGGTATAAAGTGTACAGCTTTAATGAAGACTAAGATAATGGAATATTTGTCCACACCAAAACGTATTAGCCACAAAATTTCTTTTAAACCAGTCGATGCATTGCATTTTTTTTCCAAGGGATTCAAAGAAACATTTGCATACAGGAGGTGTTTAAATAGATGTTAAAAGAACACGACAGTTACTGAGAGGGGCCTGTGAGCATGTCATCCTAGTGAAATGTTCTTGATGTTCAACAGCCCTGCATCAACCCATCACCCCGGTTTGTCCTGAGTTTTCACATGAGGTTGTTGGATCCAACCATGAGTGGAGGAAAAGCAGTGGCCTCTCTTTTCATGCATATTTGGGAGTGCCAGAGAGGAGAGCGCTAATACAGTCTGTCTTCCAATGCTCTATCACAGACCTTGATGTGTTCTTTCTTCTCATACTATGCTTACTTAAAGGAAAAGCATGTACTGTACTTTCTCTACTTATGAGTCACAAATTAATTGTTAGATCTTTGTGGCAAACGTTCTTCTTCAGCAGTGGGAACTGTTCTTATCTGTTGATGCCTTATATTCATCTTATATTCCCTCATTTTCTTCCCCTAAGCTGTCATTTGACTATGAATCTCTGAACTGGGAAAATTGTTAAATTTTCCTCACTGTTAGGGTTAAGCAAGCTTTGAGAAAAATCTCCTGGCATAAATACATATCTGACTTCAATGTTCAGATGGGATGAGAGCCAAAAGTAAAAAGTGGCTAGTTTCACAATGACGATACAAGTATCCTCCTACCATATACAGAAAGCAACAAAAAAGGTCCCAACTTGCTTCCTTGCTCACTATTATCAGTGCATGTCATTTATGTTACAGAAAAAGACATGTCCTTATGGGACCATGATTTGATTTACATCATCACATAATCAATATATTAAATAGTTAACTGAGATTATTTTTGCTGTCCTTGGTGCAGCGCACACAAGACCCACATCTGGTCTATTAAGCTATGGAAACGTTGTGTGAACCATATGGAAAGGGCTGATGAAAAAAAGAGACCAGTGAAATCTTCAAACCCAAATACATTTGCCAGATTTGTGGGTCTAATTTTGGTAATCACCACTACCAAGCTAGGAGAACATAATTAAAAATGTGTGATGTTACAGGGGTTCAAACATAGGAGGAGATTCCAGTCTGAAACCTAGCATGCTACATGAAATACTGAACTTCATTAGGTGAAGCTTCTAACAAATGATATGACACTTCTAAATAAACAACTTATTTATACAACCAATGGCAGTGTGAAACTGCACGAGTTTCCATGTCTCCTTCATAAAAAGTGCCATTTTAAACAAATTGTTCCACCCATATGAAAAAGGGCTTCTCGGTTTCTACCTGTGATTAAGATGTCTGACTAACAGATCTCTGAAAATATGTTTATTTTCATAAATATCTTTGAAGTATAGCTTTGTAGCCAATTTTACATTAAAGTATCTCTAATTATGATATGAATAATTTTTCAAGTAATCTACTAATCTACCTAGTTATATTAAAACAGTTTAGAGTATTCTGGCTGTTTGAGTTTGTGCTGAAGGACATAAACCATTAACAGCTTTTGATTATGTAAAATCATTGTCTTAATGTGGCTTTAAAAACATTACTTTTTATTATTAATGCCAAGACACAGGCACACCTTTTCTTGTTTTCTGTTTGATTTCATATATACATAATTCTTTTATTATTTTAAATAGGAGCAGGTTGCAGTGCTGTGTTCTGGTATTAATTATACATGGAAACAGAAAACCTGAAGTAAACCTGGTAGCATTTTAAGAATCCAGCTATTGTGAATTCATCTGGAATTCATTGAGCTACCCCTGGCTGTAATGAATTCATGCTGTAGTAGTAGCAACATCACATGTATACTAATAGATGTTCTACTGAGATCAGTATTATTTAATTGACTCAAAGGATTAGTTTAAGATCAATTTTCTTTTAACTATATTTTTAACATAGCTTTCTGCTGAAGCCTGCCTCCTCACAAGATGATAAGTTGACATCAAAAGAAAAACATGCATAAGAAAATACACAAAATCTGACATTTTTGTCTCATTAGGAAATATACAAAAAGCATTAGAATAATATGGTCTATCCTCCATGTACACAAATCATCTGTGTTTATAAATAAAATAATTTTATCTGTGGGAAACAAAATATTCAACTCTCCAAAAGGGAACATATGCAGATTCAAGAGAGGTATTACCTTTCGTAATCGTAAAGTATAACGACACATAGCAACCTAAAATTTTCTACTATGCAATTTCACAACAGCTGCTGTTCCTGTAGGTCACCTATTTGATGCTCTGAAGTTATGTTTGGGTGGGCCCTTTAATCAGCTTCCACCCTAAAACAACCAACAAAACATATTCCGGCAATCTGTGCCTACAGGATATGTGGCACATACTGAAAGTGACAAGGGCAGAAACAGGACAAACACAGAGAAACTAGCACGGACAGTAAAGAGTAGAGGCAACCATGAACTCAGGCTTGTCTCTGTTCCCTTCAGAGATAAGACAGCAGAAAAACTATTTTGTAGTTCTAAGGTACCTGATGGAAGCAATACTTTGTAGTAACCTATTTTTCACTTGCAACCACTCCAAATACCTAGGTAGTGGCATCTCTTTATGTATTCTGCACTCTTCAGCCTCATCACAATACACATTCACAACTATCCTTCTGTCGCAGTCCAAACCCTACTCTGGACCTCAGTGCACCATCAGTAAGTTCCAATCCCTCGGTGGCACCCTTATGAAAACACATGCATCTCAGGGCAGTATCACAGCAGTGATATGCTGTGCTTTACACTCAGCATCTAATACGTTTCTGCACACAGGAATCTGCAAAAAGCTCAACGGGGAGGTCTGCCAAGTGTCCCCTGGGAAGCTTTTGTGTAAAATAGGGTACTTTGGAAGTTAATTAGAGACAATCTGGCTTTTATACAGAGTTTAAAAAAGCCAATTAGAGTTAATGGGAATTCAAATTATTCTCATTCAGATTTGTTTGATATGGTTACCACTATAATTCAGTTTTCCATAGCAAAACAGCAAAATGTGACTCAGCAGCAAAAGAATCCCACCCACTGGAATTCAATTTTCTACCAGCAAATTTATCCCTTGTGTAAGAGCTGTGAAGGCACTGGGGATTAATTAAATAGTATAAGAAAGATATATTGAAACTACAGACACAACAGAACTACACAACTTGCTAAAATTTACCAAAAAGACCATTCACACAGGGAAAGGAGATGTCCTTTGTGGAACTCATTGCCCCACAGCATGTGAAGAAGACCTTTGTTATGGTTCCTCTCTGGAGGATACCCAACAGCCAGGGAACAGCAAGCCTCCCTTTGAAAACAAATAGACACGTCAGGAGATGAACTGACCATCTGAACTAGAATGAGAAGAAATCATATATTGGCCACCAACCAATGATGTACTTAGGTTGCACACAGTGCAACACTTTGGTCACAAGAAAAGGGCTATGCTGCACACCAAAGCACGGTGAAAAGATTCTTGAAGCAGCCCAATACATTCCTGTGCTTCAACAAATGGTCATGCAGTCCTGTTATCTCTGAACCCCACCTACAGCTGGATACAGAGCAGATCCCCAAGTCTATTTCAGGACAGGTATCTACTCTTGTTTGTACACTAGCTACTGGCACACAAGGAAAAGATGCCATGCATTGGTGACAGCAAGGAATAAGATTAGAGTAAGACTGGCACAAAGGGGGAATTATGTTAGTGCTGAGCTGGGCCACCTGGCACTACAGATACTTTCTATTGACAGACTGCTTTACTTACTCCACTTTGGCAGAGTCTTAGACCCACATTACGATAGTAATATGCTCTGCAAAAACAGCACAGACCCCAAACTAAATTTGATAACAGGAGAATAAACCGAATCAACAGTTTCCCCTTTTTCTCCCCCACGCCACCCACCCCTCAGCCACTTTAATAAAAAGAGCTGTTTTGGCCCAGAATATGCATGGATGAGTTTTCATGGGTAACATTTTACCTTTCCTAATAAAAAATAAATAAAATAAAATCAAACACTAGAATATATTTCATTATAAGCTGTGTTCCAGTTTCCTTACATTAAAATGATTGAAGTATGTTTTGAATTAGCTTCAACATAGTGCGATGTTTGTTTGGGTCTTTTTCTTTTAAAAGTACCTTATAAAGGTCAAAAAACAAACAAACAAACAAACAAAAAAGATAGTGAGAATAAAAAGCAACCTATTTACACATCTGTATTTTTTTCTAAAATGCAGCCAGAGAAGAGTCTGGAAGCTACAGGAAAGTTTGGACAGTAGGCATACTATTGTAAAATGTTAATATTTTGGTCCTTGTGCTAATACAGTGACTTGTCTGGGAACAGCAAAAAGCAAATTATTCTGTATTTCTTAAGTGCCACATAAAAACTCCCAGTCCTGGACTGCATGCAGCTTTTTGTGGTGCACTCCCACAACTCACCCTCCCACTCCAATGATGAAAAGCCCATTACAGCAGTTCCAGTAACTGAAATACCAGTAGCTCTGAAAAGTTCCTTACTCAGACAAATGCCTTCTGACCTGAACAACACAAACAGCTGGGCACTATACATAACCCTTTACCTTCCCTGCTCTTAAATGTGTTTCCTATCTGCAACGCGCTCTGCTGTAATGCTCTTGAAACCTCTTCAGTCATTAGTGGGGAAACTAACCCTTTGTTCTCAGTTCAGTCCCTGCCTACCTATTGTTCCTATTCATAAAGCAGGGTGGCAAATGATTAAATTCTTTTTTTAAGTAAAAAGGTTTTTGTCAAAACACTTTCCAAATAAAACATTACATGTCCTCAATCTTAATTATTTTTTACACATTTTTTTCATATAATATTTCATACAATTCAAATTGTATTTTCTGGAAAAACTGCCAGATTTTTTTCAGCTAAATCTAGGTCTTATTCTGTCTCAGAAGCACTGACTTAATCCTCAAAAACTCTCCAACATTTTTTATTAATTTAATTTATGTGAGAATTTAAAAAACAAACAATACTTCAGGAAAATTAAACAATTAGACTCTTATCCTTGTGCATGTAGGTAATTTTATTAACATTCACCATGGCGAGGGTTGTTTCAGTCTCCACACTTACTCTGCAAGACTGTTCTGCATTAATAAAAACCAAGCTTGAGGCTTCCTATCTGAATACCTCTGAATTCCTGTTCCCACTTTCAGTATCGAGAGCCAAAATGATTTATCAATGAGCTGATCATCTCTACAATAAAACACATTGAGACTGCTGAACATAAAGGGGGAAGAAAAAACTCTTCTCTGCAGGAAATACATAATACAGCTTCTATAGCACTCACTGTAAACTAGCAGACCACTGTCCTAGGCTTGTTTACTGAGAACAAGCTGCTGTTTTGGTCACTGTAAACAGAAACTATAGCACCAGAAAAAATACTGAAAAACAAATACATCTAATAAAGGATCCAGTTTGGATAACTTATTAAAAACTTAGAGAAATATCACGTTACAAATCTCTATTCTTGTTGCTTCTTGTGAGTTACTGAGAGACATCTGGCTTCACAGCTATTGTGCCAAAGCCCATTCCCATTTACATGAATGTAAACGTGGTGTAACTATACTGGCTTCATTGTTTAACTGAGCTTGCCTTGCTTAACAATCCCATGGGGAGAAATGAGATTCTAAGCACCATTCCTGAAGGTAATCTGATGTGAGTTTTGTCAGGTCATGAGTAGGGTTGAAGGCTTTCACTCCTCAATAACCATATTGGCTGTGCCAATTCACCCAAGACTTCAAGAGAAAGCAGAGACTTACAGACAGAAGATGGTCAAGCCTAATACCCCATTGACACCCGGCTACATACTCCATTATACAGTCAGTTGGGATGCTTGCCGCTACCTGAGATGCCAGAAAGGTGCAGAGTCCTGTTTGGTATTTTGCTTTCTTGGACAGAAGCAACCTAAGATGTCTTCACTTTACAAAGATGCCAAACTTTGCTGCTGACCTTCTCATCACCAGGCACTGAAAGCAGCAGAAGCACTGTGCTGTCACTGAGTCTACCTCTGAAGAAAAGAGTAAAATAGATGCATCTGGCAGGCTTAACTCTTCTGCAAATCCTTGAGGTTTCCTCTGGTCTGCCAAATTTCATGAGGAAATGAAAAGACCCCAACTCTTTCTATGGTGTGTAGAAGATGGCTGAGGCTGTGAATTCTTTAAGAGTGCCAAGCGACAAAGGAGACTGCTCAGTCCCAAAGACCTTGCACCCAAAGCCTGGAAGACGCCTATGGTGCACAATCCCCAAAGAAATAAATTGCGATGCTTGTAGAAGAGAGGAGATAAAATTAAAAAGATCTAACTGATTTACTGGTATTTTGAAGCTTCCTCCCTAGAGAAAAAAATGTTTGGTAAAGCACTTTACCCAGAGCTTTACTGGAACATTTTCATTAACAGCCTGGATGATGTGGCAGGGCGTGTTCTCATCAAGTTTGCCAGTGATGCAAAAAGGAATGGCTGATGAACCACAGGGATGTGCTGACATCCAGAGGGACCTCGATAGGCTGCAGAAATGGGCTGACAGGATCCTCGTGAAATTCAACAACAGGATGCTCCAACACACACCAGGGCAAGCTGGGGGCTCACAGCTTGAAAGCAGCTTTGTCGGAAAGGAATTGGACAGCAGGTTGTACATAAGGCAGCAACATGTCCTTGTCATAAAGGCAGCTAACAGTATCCAAGCAGTGTTGCTGCAAGTTGAGGAATACAAAAGCATATAACACAGTAAATACAAATCAGGAATATATGAAACTTGATTTACTTGTGACTATTTCACTGCTACACACCACGTAAATTTAGAACCTTCCTGGTTTCTTACATTATACAGGATGTTCGGTTTAATTTTGCTCAGATATAGAAAGGTTTGGATGATTTATAAAGTCTGCCAGCAAAGTGCTGCCAATTTTAATATAAACGTGATTTAGACCTGGTTTTAGTCTAATTGACATTCTGCTTATTCAAAACAGAAAAAAAAAAATGACCATTGAAGAAAATACACGTGCTTTTAACAGGATCATGGAAATATTAGCAACAGCAGCCCATAAATCACTAAAAATTATTTTTAGATTCCCAGAGAATGAACAGTCAAGTGTGTCAAACAGAATGGAAATTTGATGGGGAAGGAACATATTTATCTGGGAACAATCACCTTGCTTCGCAAAACCAAGTCCAGTTATAAAGGGCAGTCCTGTTCTAACATAAGCATGGTTTCTAGTGTTATACCTAATGCAGTAAAGCAAACACAGAAAACTCATTCTCAAGCATATAGATAAGTAACAGCACCTTTACCAAGTACATAAAAAGACTGGCTCCATAAAATATCACCTTAATGCTGGTAAATATATTGATAACTTGATGCTATAAATCTCAAGAGAAAATAAGTTCTAATGCCACACTCCCAGGCCATGTCCTCCTCCTCCTCCACTCAAATACAATGAGAATAGGGCTGCAACCATTAAAAGAAAAGGGAAAGAAGGGTCATGACAGGGGTTATTTAACATAGCAGACAAATATCACAGAATCTTTCACAAACCTATGTTGCTTATGGTACCAAAACTACTGCAACCCAATCCTGAAGTAGGTGAAATTGAAGAATGGTGTTGGGGTAAAAAAGAGGCAACATGTCACAGCAACTCACAGGGAAATGAGAATGTAAGAGTTAACCCTGTGCTTCCTGAGCACTAGTTTCTTGCTTACTCACATGAACTCACCCATATGGAGGTCATCTCTGTCAAACTATTTTTGTTACTCCATGGTTTAAAGTGCTGTACATAAAGTCTTTGTTTGCAATGTGTATCCGCCATTGGCTCATGTTCTTTAGCTCTACAACATCCTGTTTAATGTTGGAGACTATCTGTGTAACTTGTTTGCTACTGCTTCATTCCTCTGAGCTTCCGTTTATATCCAGTTTTGTTAATATTAAAATTTTTTCATATTTTTCATGATTATCAGCACAGCTGTCACTGGAGATAGAGTAATTATGCTCATGTCCTACTGTCTGCAGAGAAATGAGGTGGATTTTTTCTCCCTCTTTATGAATAACAGTGCCATTTGCTTGGTAAATATCTGCAAGGGCAATCTGTACAAACCTGCAGGTCAGCACAGATTATTACAATTTCTAAATTCACATGCAACCTGGTCGGCCAAAATGTGCCCAAGGACAGAGCAAAGCTAAGGCTGCTACAGAGATGAAATCTAAACATCATCAGAGTAATGCAAAACGTGTGTGTGGCAGTAACTGGAGACAGCTACACACAGTGAGATAAAGCTTTTGGCAGAGAGAGTTCAGCAATCTGGTCATGCTGTTGAGTTCAAAGAGCTACACGCAACTGTGGGCATGTTGGAGAGAACGCAAAAAGATGCAGGGCATTTTACCCAGCACATTTACAGGCAGCAAGAACATAATGGTGAATCATTCTGCAGCATTTTAAGAGGTTATTTAGGTGATAACAACAGCAGACATATACCCCTAAAGCTTACTATGATCACTAGAGCAACACGTCTTTATTATTGTTTCCTACTAATACAGTTTTGTGAGGTTTTTAATATGTTTACAATGAAAAATGTCACATTAACAAATGTATTGGTATTAAAAAGAAATAGTAAAAGAGATTTTCTGTCATGAATTTAATTCATAGCGTAGTAAGGTTAGGTTTTACCAGTACTGAAAGGCTTATGCAAAGTGAAATTATATGGAGAATAAAGTATGTGAAACAACCCGGCAGCTGGACTGCAGTTCTGGACTCTTTGCCAAGTGTGACCATTAAAACCCAATCTCTTCCTCTTCTCTTCTGTCTTCAAATGGATTTTCAATTTCATTTTGTTCTGTGGCACAGTTTCAACAAATGGATAAAGAATGCTGCCCAACCCAACTAGCCTAAAGCTTGATGACAAGTACACTTCTCTGGACTGAGGGTTTGGATATCTTCTGGATGAAAAAGTTACTGAATCTCAATCTCCTCAAAGCTAAATGACTGCATATCTCTGTATTAAGTGATTGTGGGCATCATAACTGTCACACCTCTAAAAAACAAACAAACAAAACAAAAACAAACAAACAAAAAAAAAAACCCCAAAAAAAACCCAAGTTGAACTTCTCTGTTCTTTAAGCATCTCCAGGGTAGAAAGTGCAGAAATGCAATGTACCTAAGCTTGCAGGACTTACAAATCCTCTGTTGGAAACTTTGATCTAAGCTGATTAGCCCAAGTTCATACTAAGTCCCTGGCAAGCAAGGATGGAAATGAAACAGAGTGCTGACTTCCAACTGCAGGAGCCACAACGGACAGTCAACTTGCAAACACTGATGCACAACTCCTGCTGAGAGCTTGTAGCAAAAAAAAACCCAAACCCCACCCTGGGCCAATATGTAGCTTAAGCAAAGAGCACAGCAAAGCAAAAACACCACCCCTCGATGTAAGTCGGTAATTATTATTACCCACTGGTTTCTTCTTATCAAGCAGGTCTGCATTACCAGATTGTGTCACATTTCTGCAAAACTGCAGTAACAATGCATTTAATAAAAATAATGGGTTTTGTTTGGTTTTTTTTTCCTCTGTCTCTGACATATGTTATATCATTGTTTAGATTGCCACTTCATTACATGTAAGTCCACATCCATGGACTTCTTCATTAATATTTTTGAAGGTTCAAAGAAACTTATCAGAACAAAGATGTAGCACACCATCCAGCTAACACAAAGTACAACTTTGTTTTAGGTCAATGAGTTTTCCTCAGTAGTAGATGACCTGAACCTTAGTAAGATTCTACACCTGGTCTACCTGTCCTCTATCAGATTACCACCAAGGAATAGCTTACCTTGAGCAGCAATGCCATGTTTACACTCAAATCATATTTCAAGGAAGGGAGACTGTAGGGAACAATTAGCATCAAACTACTACTCACATTACCAAGCCATATGCCTTCCATTTTTATACTCCTAGCAATGTCAGATCATGAGATTTGGATGAGACCATCCACGGTGCAGGAGAAATAGATAAGCAGGTGTGAATTTTCAAATAGTTCCACTCTTCTCTAGTTTTTCTCCTAAAATAATTGCCAGTGTGCTGACAAATGCAACAAGTAGTGAATCGCATATTCTTCTGGGCTCATTAATGAATAAGAAAATAAAGTAATTCTATTCAAATTGTACTTTTCTTCACTTGTTTTCCTAACTACTCTGTAAATGGTCTCACTGTCAGCCTTTAAGTGACTTCTGGGACAAACTCCATAACTTTCCTGGCTTCTAAAGCGGCTGCCAGACTGGAATGAATCAACAACTAAACTCGAAGAAACACTGAAGTGCTTATTTATTGCTTCATTAGTGTCATTAAAAATAATTAAGTAGCAGCACATTTCCCATGAATTGTGAGAGAGAGAAGGTTCTTTACACTTTGAGCAGAATTGTGTAAGTTTCATTTTGTATCTGACACTTTCCATACCTAGCTCAATACTGGTTTTGTGCAAAGACATCTTCTTTAATTGCTGTTAACTACCAATGCAAGTAACAATATTTTGCCCTGATTTTCTGATAAAGGTATTGTTAACAACCCACATCACTCCTAACCTGCTCATATTTCTTCCACTATTAACCAGCAGAGCAGACAAGTTCTGGTGAAGACATCACAGAAAGTTTAGAAGTTAGGCATTTGCCTCCATGCATTAGACCTAAGGTACCTAAGGTACCGAGGTGCAGCGAGAGGTCCAGGCAGTGAGGTAGAGAGGAACGGCTCAGGGTATAGCCCCAGCCTGTGTGGCTTAAGTGCCTCATGAAATATTATGGCTTATCGCACTGACACATTGATAGTAATTTTTGCTTCTTTTTACTTTTTTTTTAAAGAAAGGTATGCATAACGTTCTGAAAACACATGAAAAACTATATTTTTAATCAAATATATTATGCTCTTTAAAGAATTCATCCTTCCCTACAGGAATAGATAGCTAATTTAGGAATATTTACCATTTTCTTAAGTTTTTCAATACTCAGGAAAAAAATGGAGTATTTTACATGCCTCTTTCAGTAATGATTAGCATTTTGACAACAGGGCACCTAACTTGCCTGGAGATCTAACTGTAGAAGAAAAATGCATAATTTTCAAGAGGAAATTAACAAATTATTCATATCTTTGCTTCAAATCTTTCTGACAGTATACTTTTCACAATATATTTATCTCATCATAATTCTTAGGCATTACATAAGCCATAATGTATTCCTTGTGACACAGTTAACTGAACAAGTCCAGTACTGTTATATCTCATAAGCGACAACTAGAAAGCAAACACAGAATAACAATTGTCACCTAGCACGTAGTAAACATACAACAGGATGATATCAAAAGTCCTTCCTTATGGTACTGTCAAGACATATTTACTATCTTACCAAACTTATGGACCCTTTTGCTCCTCAATATCTGATGAGCTACTGACAGTCTAAGTCTCCACTAATAGATATGTTCTAGTGGTCTTTAGAAGACTTGTTTTGAATGTAAAGCTAAACTGCATTATATAGGCTTATTAAGTCTAAACTACTGAAGAACTCCTTAATTTTCCACTAATTTATTAATATCAAAATGTCAGGTGTGACAGGAGCTAACATGAACTAGGTTAATGTTAATCTTTCAAATTATCAACAACCAAGATGGGGATTAGGCAGTACAGGGGATCAAGCCACAAAGAGCTGCACTGAATGGATTTCATATTACCTGTTATCACTGTAACATGACATCATCAAGCACCATGGAGTTTTCAAGGAAGGGAAAGTTCATTGAAGTTCTGCTCCTTCTTATTATGAAGCAGGGTTCACTTGAAACCATTAAAAATAATTGTTCATCAGCTAAATAGTCTTCAGTACAACTGAAAACAAAGGTAAATATCAAAGCTAGGCATCAACTTAAGTATTTCCTTCATTCTGCAACAACGTTTTAAAAACTAGCCAAAGAAATGCATCTAAAACTTGTCTAAACCAAAGTACCTAACAGTCTGAAAGGGCGCAGATAACGTATTTGCCTTGTGCCATCTCCCGGTAGGTTAGAGATAAAACCATAACAAATACCTCCTTTTTTACGACCTTTTAGAAAAACTTTAGGTTTTCAGGGAACGGGGTGTGAGGGGTGTGTGTGTGTTTTAATAGAGAGAGAGTAAATTTTATGGTATTCCAAAGAAGCAGCTTTCAAAACCCTCAAAGCCCCCCAAAAAAGTTACTTTTCTGTAGAAGTTGGCCAGTATCTGGAGGTAGCTATTTTCAAGGTAAATAGTATTCTTATACTGGCTTAAACAAGGAAACATGAAATATCTTTCTTTTTCTACAAGAAATCAGTAGCCACCTTAAATTTCAAAAGACATTTGCACTACCAACAGCATTTAAAGTTAAAATTAATTTTAGGAATATCTAGATAGTGTTCAAAACCAAAATGAGGAAGTTCCTTTAAGAAATCTACTCATTATGTCAATAAGCTGCAGTGAAACTTCTGGTCTATATTAATTTTTAAATAATTAAATTTTAATTTTTAAGATTCAATACTATCTACCAGTTGGACCACTCTTTCTTTGGTGTAGGTGAAAGAATTACTATCTGCAGTAATATCTCATGGTTAATGTTTTAAAACATAGCTTTAGCCAACTGGAAAAGAAACGCTATATAGTATTTTGACAGCTGACAGAAGTATTTATCCCACAAACCTTAATGTCACAACAACTATTGAAACCAAAGTGGACCAACAACAACAACAAGAAAATGAGCTTAATAATATAATGCCTGTCCAGAAGTGCAGTATTTTACATTAATTCTAGACTTAATTCCAGATAATATTTAGGAATCCTGGATGAGAGCTGTGAAGACACAGTGGAAGACAGTAAAGAAGTTCACATACAACAAAGTGATTTAAAGTTTTAAAAGATTTTAAAGTAACTCTTACAGAAAGGAACAGTGATGGTACTCAGCTGTGCTGGTGGCCTATGCCCAGGCAAAGCTTCTCCTGGGAACCACAGAATTGTCAAACCATCACACGGTACAAAAACTAAACAGGTGATACAGAAGACAAGAGTTACACCAAGAAACATGGCAGCTCAGCCAACCGAGACCTGTCTCACCACAAACATCAAAAGCTGGGCTGAGAAAGGGAGAGACCAAGGAGTCTAACCGGCAGGACAAGAACGAGCTCATAAATTTTGACTGCTGGCAACTACAGGGACGGGCAGCATTCTAAAACCCTAAGGGGAATCAAAGCAATACACAGAAAATAGGAGCAAAGAAGGCAAAAGGACTAGGTATTTCCATTGGCATATATGTACAGAATCTCCTTCTAAAGCATGGGAGGAAATGACTGGAAAGAGCTTGGGATCTACCACAAAATGCAAATCACTAAAGCTCTGTTGGCCAGGGTAAACCTTCCTGTCTCTGCACAGGAAAAACTGGTTTTAATGAGGCTTAATAGGACAATTTGTTAATGTGATAGGAGGACTTCTGCAGCAAACAGAACTTATATTTTCTAGACTATTTTGCTATGCTGGAAGGAGAGACCAGTCCACAGCATCCTGAGGGTGAAATATAAAAAATGGGGAATGAGCTCTACAAGTGGATTATGTCTTCTACTCTGCTGAATGACTATGGGAGTGTGACCAGGGTTGCCTTTAAAAACGAAAAAAAAAAAGTAAAGGCATACCAGTATTTTGGATTGTCCCAGTTTCATTGACAATCACCATAGGGAAGCAATAATTAAATGTTGCATAAAAGCCAAGATAAATAGTGGACATTTCCTTCGACAGAAAGAGAATTAAAAAAAAATCTGTCATAACATCAAGCTGTAATTGAGGAACAGAAGAATGACTAAAGAATCGTAAGAGACCTAAATTAAATACAACTGGGATTCTACATTCTTTGTGAAAATTAAGGTTTTAGCATGAGATAATTAAAGCAAGGATAGCCAGTTCCTGGTGTGCCAGAACATATAACTCAGCCTGACATCTGTGTTCCTGAGAGTCCCTTGGAGTTGGTCAGGAAGCAGGCTGTCAGCCCCACAAATCATTCACTAACCTATGGCACTCTCCCTGCTGTTCTCCCTTGCAAGAGTCCCACAGCCTTCCTCTTGGCATGTAGCTGGATGGGTCCAAAACACACACTAGAGGCATCATTGTCACAAGGAACAAAAAGACTTGCATACATATGTCCCCGCTGCACTTGACCAGGCCATGGTCAAGTGGTGACTGCAGTTTAGTTATGAGATAGATAATCACACATTCCCTGGGTTCCCTGGTTAGGGGATATTGGATTCACCTGGCGGAGAAGCTGAGTGACACCCAACCTAAACAAAGTGAAGAAAATGAAGACAAATGTTATGGAGCTTTGGACTTGTAAGAGGGACCAAGATGAGATAATCAGACCACATGAAGGGAAAAGCAGCACAAATACACACTGTCAAATAACCAAACCTTCAAGCATGTGAATTAATGGTGGGGGAAAGGAGAACATTTTGATGATTCGAGAAGAAAGAGAGATGAAGACAAAGCACAGGCCAGTTAAAAAAAATACAAAGGTTGAGACAATGAAAGGCACTACTTCATGGACTGAACTCTTTCCAAACTAATGAACTGGCCACAGAAAAGTGTGTTAAAAGACAAAGGGAGATATGAGCTTAGGAGAAAAAAGTAGCATTGAAAATACACAGGTCTTACCATTAGAATACATTGTAGCTTATATAAGAAACACAAAGAAAAGTAGCAACAGATTGTAAAAGGGAAATTTAGGAAATCTATTCCCCTAAAGAGTGAGGAAAAAAATAAAACTGCAAAAGGCAAAGCTGGTGCTTGTTGCTTGGTTGGGTTATGTTTTTTTCTGGGGAGGGGAGTGTGTAGAACATCAGGGTGGAAACCAGTGTTAACCACAATACAGAACACAGGATCAAGAAGCAATCCACAACTCTATTAAATACCATGTGCCAGGCTCACTGAAGGAACCTTAGAGTTTTAACAGAGGTACTGGGGACTATCACTACCTCTCAATACCTGGCAGATGCTGGGAGAAGAAAAACAAAAGTCTGTTGTTGATAAGCATATCTGCCCAGTCATATCATCAACAGACCTTCAAGCCATCTACACTGAAATACAGTGAAATGAGTATGTGGCAAATCAAGAAGCATTTGGATTTTTTTCTTCCATTTGGTTTTAACAGTCACAAAACAGCTGTTAATATTAATCATAAGCTCTACTATTCTTGCTTGGTCTTATGTAATAGGACTTTCAAACTCATATCACTGAAATGAGCAGCTCTCAAAAATCCTCAGAGGAAGAAAATTGGATGAAAAACCAAGTTGGGGGGGGAAGGGGGGTGGGGTTGAGACCATTTTGGGATAGATTATCAGCAAACCAGCTGATATTCAGAGCTATCTAGCTCTTAAAAGCTGGGCTTTGGATGAAAAATGCTTCCATTACCATAGGCTTTGAAATACATCACTCAAAATATTTTATTCCCAAAACTAATGTATAACACAATTACTAGTGATCAAGACACAGAATAAAGCACTCTAGGTTAATAACTAAATTAATCAGACCAAATCAGCACAAGATTTTAGGGCTATGCTATATGTTTTGATCACAGCAGCATGAACCCTTAAGCAAACTGAAGCAAACTCTCAGAGTAAAACCTGGAACCAAAAGAAAGCCTTAGCTTTTGAGAAAAAGTATTTTATTATGACAAAATAACCAATCACACCTTTTCACTCTTTTAGCAGGTAAGCTACTAAACTTTGTAATAACCATACAGTTTTTATCCTAGCTTTAAAATGCTTCACTTTTGAACATGACTTCATTTTCAGGATGTTTTGATCAGTTTCTTTCAAGGTTACTAACAGGAGTCTTTAATATGTATATGACTTAGATATAACATCTATTCATTCCACAGACTTTGGGAACATCCTATTCAAGGAAGGATTTCATTTGCTGCTCTTCCAGGTCCAGCAAATTCATTCACTTTTCACTTGCCTGCCTATTGACTGATTTTATTGGCAGACTACCTGGCCAGTAATTACTATCCCAGTAGACAATGGCTTCTCTTCTCACGATGCTATTTAAATTTTTCGACACTTAACATTTACTCGCTGTTTCGCTCAGTTTCTCTTACCTGTTAAGCTCTGCCAGAGTTTCCTCCATTTTATAGCCCCTGCTAGCTGAGTGTCCCAGGTGTCCCTGCAATGAGAAGATTGAAGTGCCTTCACCATCTAGCAGCTGCCGTTTGCTGTGGCAGCCTCACAGCAGCGGTAAGCACGTCCAGAGCTGCAAGCTAGTATGTTCCCCACCTTTCTACATGCCCCCTGAACCCCTCCTTGTTGTGACACCCACCATCTTATGGATTTAAGGGCAAAGCACCTGCTTCACCGCTTTCCCAGGTTCTCCCTGCCTGCACTCGACAGTGCTTGCATGACGGGCAACCTTCACTTCAGGTCGCTACTGCGTGACTTAAACAGTGAACGCTATCAAAAGCCGCCCGCAAACGAGGTTCTTGCTTCACTTCATTCGAACCTAAAATGAGGTTTAAGTACAAAAGCACCTTCCTTGGGACGAGCGCGCCCGTGCAAACCCGGACCCGTCCGTCTGGCGGCACTTCCACCGGGACCTCGCGCTGCCCCCTCAGCCCGCCGCACGCGGCGGCAGCGACAGCTACCGGGCAGCTTAGCGCGGAAAAAGCTTTCCTTTCTACCGGGCAGCCGCCCTTCGCCACGGGAAAACGCCACGGGACGCCCTGCCGTGTCGCAGCGCTCAGCTCAGCTCCTGAGGCAACAGCACCACCACGCGCCGCTCCCGACCACGGCCTCGCGCATGCGCACTAAGACGACCGGCTGCTTAACGGCCCGCGCACCCGAAGGCAGGGAAGGCGCGGCCTCGGCAGCGCGCGTGCGCGGCGTCCCAAGGAGGCGGGAAGGGGCGCGGCCTTGATTTGAAC
>VXBZ01011158.1:650403-753083 GCA_013399135.1 Heliornis fulica | reverse complement strand
ATGGAATCAACAGCATCCTCTATCAGCGGGGTATCTACCCCCCTGAGACCTTTACCCGCGTCCAGAAGTACGGGCTCACCCTCCTCGTCACCACCGACCCGGACCTGAAGAACTACATCAACAACGTGGTGGAGCAGATGAAAGGTGATGGGCGGCGGGGGATCGGGGAGCGTGGGCCGGCGGGCTGTGGGGCCTTTTTCGAACTGCCAAACTGGCCCTGCTTGCGGAAGGCCGCTGCGCCCTCCTCGGGGCGTCTCTGGCGATGCTCCTCGCCTTTCTCGCACCGCGAGTAACTCCTGCGGCCATTCTTTCAGAATGGCTGTACAAGTGCATTGTGCAGCGCCTGGTGGTGGTCATCTCCAGTATCGAAACCAATGAGGTTCTGGAGCGGTGGCAGTTTGACATCGAGTGTGACAAAACTGCGCAGAATGACAGGTAAACGTTGCTCTGCACCCGCTCTCCCCTGTACCAAGTAGCTGAGCAGGTGTAAGATAAATACCGTGTGCATCAGTCCCATCTGGCTTCACAGAACAATAAAATACCCTTTTCTTCAAACTTACTGTAATTCCTTGTTTGTCCAGGTTGAAGCAAGTATAGTCCTGGGATGCTCATTCTTAAGCATTAGATCAGAACTAAACTTCTAATCTTAAAGAAGAAATTACTTTAGCGGGTATAAGCTCCAAAGAACTACTGTTATGCCCAAAAACTCATATTCATTCTGGATTAAGATTCAACGTAACATTCCTTAAAAATACCGTGAAGCTTCAAAAACAACACCGAGAAAAGTTAAGCAATAGTCAAATTTTTTTGAGCCTATGTAGTGCTTAAAGGAGTGTTGCTACTACAGGAAAACTCCTAGAGCAAACAGACCAACAGAGCATACTAGACAACTGTATGTGAAGAAAACTGTCGGTATAGCAGAAACTTTGTTAACATTTCTGCTCTTTCCAGTGCACCACGTGAAAAATCTCATAAAGCTATTCAGGATGAAATTCGGTCAGTTATCAGACAAATAACTGCCACAGTAACTTTTCTGCCACTGCTGGAAAATGCCTGTGAGTATTCCTAACTTCACTAATGAAATCTAACACTCCTTTTAGAAAACCTCAACTTTTCTGCTAATTTTCTGATGGTTTTTAATTATGTGTCATACACTATCACACTTCTGAGACAGCATTTTAAGACTGATACAGAACTTGTAATGGTTTAACTAAACAAAACTAGCATGTATACTTTGAGGAGTATCAGTTTTCATAAATTATTTTGTGACTGTAGCAGTGGACAGGTTTGTATAACCATCGAGTTCCCATGAGGTGTTAAAGCTCCACTCCTTGGTATTTTAGCGTAAGGGAAACTTCACATCAGCTATGCTCGAGGAAAAAATAAAAAAAGGAGCGTGAATAAAAACATGACAACAAATATTGGATAAACTACTATTTCTTGTCACATAACTTCTGAGAACCTTCTATGTGTCCCAACTTCTAGAAGATGCACTTGAACTTCAACTATATTGTCTTAAACATGCATTACTGTTCACTTGTTCCCACACACTTACAGGTGCCTTTGACTTGCTGATATACACTGATAAAGACTTGCCAGTTCCAGAGAAATGGGAAGAGTCAGGGCCGCAGTTCATTACCAATTCCGAAGAGGTTCGTCTGCGTTCCTTCACTACTTCAATCCACAAAGTAAACAGCATAGTGGCTTACAAGAAGGATTCCGCTACCTAAGACATGGTGGTGTTGTATATATCCTGTCATCTTGTATAGTTTCTGTTCATAGTGCAGCCAGGTTATGAAGCCACCATTACTGTTGCTCTTAGAAGTTGCCTTTTTTTCTGTTTCTATGTACTTGTTTGTCTATGATAATAGTGTGCAACTCAAGACTAAGCTGCCATTTTTCTTAAAGATATCTAAATTAGGCATTCAGAATGCTAGAATGGTAGTTCAATTTCTGCTTCACCATGAGCTGTACCAACGTTGCCAAAATACTGCATTCACTAGAAAAACTGCCTAAATCCATGAATAACTGCTTGAATTGTGCTGATTCTGTAATTTAGTAGTTTATGAGTAGCAGGTTTAAGGTGTCTATGGCACTGAAAAAAAACCCTCCCTCCTGACATGGTTTCATGTTAGAAGTCGGGGCTGTTGATTCATTTTAGGATTGTTTTTAGTGATTAAACACAGCTTCCAAGTTACCTGTACATCTTAAAATGACAGCAGCTTTTTATGATAATCTTAACTATGAAGCCTTGTATATTAATGACGGCTGGACTCTAGGTCTAGGGATGCTGGTGTATGTCTCTAGTGTCTGTCGTGTTTTCTATGTATCCTTGTTTTATAGAATAAAGATTAAACTTTTATAGTGTTAAGAGTACTACAGACTGGTGAATTTACTTATATAGTTGTATGAATTTTGCATCTTAATATTTTAACTTCCATAGACTTATAACAAGATGGCTTTAGGGTTATTTACTCCTGCATCTGAGAACAAGTGAGCACACATACATAGATTTTTGAGTAGGGGTAAACTAAGTCTTCAAGTAACAGCGCCAACAATCACAGTGACCTAACAATTAAGCATTGCAACTTATTTATTAAAATAAAGGCTGCTCCCTGTATTCTTCATGCTGTTTTGTACTGGAAGAAATGAGGAGGTTTAATACAACTCTTGTATAATAGCAAAACTCATAACAGCAGGAAGGCTCATATATAATTTCAAAAGTTTATTTCAGAAGTATTGATTACACTTTCTTTATTACAAAGTTTCTGGGTTCTGCTACTAGGAATTCTTTCCAGCAGGCCCCAGCCACCAGAACTGCAAAGGCAGCCTTTGTAGAACAGTAGCACAAAATCGTGGCTCTGTAAAATAAATAGTCTAGGTATTTCCTCACAAAAATTGTTGTTCACTGGGGTTTGCACTGCAGTAACAGAGGAATGCCACCTTCTGTATTCTTCAGCCTGTCAGTGACAGTACCTGCATGGCCCCTGGGGAGGGGGAGCAGATCAAAGCAGGAAATGCAAGTCACCTGTCACAAATCTAAATCAGGAACAGACCAAGGATGAGATGGAGGTGAATAGTGCAAGGCCAGCAAATAATGACCATAAAAAGAGTTCAAGTTCCTTCTTACAGTTATCCTCTCCTTCAAAAAGGGCCAGTCTGAAGTCTAACCTCAGCTGCATATTTTTTTTCTTTGAGGCACCAACAGTCAAGAGATGGTCTATCATTGCATAGATGTAATGTCCGTGAAAACTACATAGCAACAGGTTACACATCATTTGGTTTCAAAGGCCCTGCAGAAAAGGAAAGCAAAAAAAAGTCACATGAATGCAGCCTCAGAAATCCAGCCTTTATGGAGGTGTCCAGTAGGATTTGCTAATACTTAATGGGTCCCACACCCTTCACCAGTTTCCCCTTGAGAGTGGCCTATTTCTGTAAAGAACCAAAACCAGAAGGACCCTCCCCCATCTCTGACAAAACCCCATAAAGAATTAAGATTTTCAAGTTACACTACAGTTAAGTTATTCCTCACCTGATTAGTTCAGCTGACGTATAAGCTGGTTGATTGCATCACCTCTGCAGCCAGGCTTACCCATTTCCTTGAGAAAACCCACTTTGTTCCGTGAGGCATGGCGAGCCACTGAAAGATGAAACGGTGATAGGAAGTTTGTGACTTTTCTGAAATGCTTCCCAGTTGAGTAAATTTCATGAATAAGGTCTTCCAGGCAAATGATACCACACTGCCCTGCAGGGAAAAGAAAAATAATTAAATGGCATCAAAACAAGAAGCCCCTCACTAACAACAAATGCAGAAGATGCCCAACTGTATTATCTCTCCTCATACTACTCCAGAATTGCAAATCATATATACAAGTCTTGCAAGGTATTTCTCCCTCTATAGGTCATACTGCAGACTATCAACGTCTGCCTCTATCCTTGAATTATTTCCTAGCCCTCTCCCTCACCTAAATGTTCCTCTATCAGCATGTTGTCTGTCAGAGGCACCTTCTTTTTGTTAATCCTGGCTTGGCCGCGTTTCAGGATGAGCTCTCGTACAGATTTCAGGTTAGGGTGCCTGTACAGAAAGAAAAACCATTCTGTAAGAGAGACATGATGCAGCACAAAGTCCCTTCTTACTTCTTTGTACAGCTGTGGAAAACCAACCAAATTATGTTTAGAACCCTAAGACAAAAATAACAATTTTTAGATATAAAGTTGACAAAGATTTTGATCATTATTGGAAAATACAGTTATGAATTTGCAATACAAAATGGAGAATCAGAAAACTGTATTTACATACAAGCTACTATGAAGTCACGGGATCGGTACTCACCCCCAAGCCACGTAAGGTTCCACAATCCGCAGCATCTTCAGCGACAATGGAGTCAGTTTAATAAACATTCCAGTGTAGTTTTTTCCCAGCCGCAGCAAGTCAATCACTTTTTTTACCCTCCTACTCACTCCCTTAATACTGAGTCACACACAAAAAGAAACAAACAACAAAAAGCAAACTATTACTACTCACATTTCTCTAATATAGCACTAGCCTCAGATTGCCTGCAAGGAGACATATCTGGGTTGATCACCCTTCCCTTACCTAGAAAGGGTATGACAGCTACAAACAGTAGCAACAATAACTGTAAGGAGTAACAAAAGTTTCTTACTCTACAATCCGCACAACAAAGGCGAGTTTCTGCTCCTGAGGGTCGGTCGTCTGTGCAGGTCTCTGCTCCATACGCCTCAGCCGGACATCATCTCGGCGTTTGCGCCATGAATCTTGAAGAAAAGACTCCAGGCGTTTAAACTGGATTTGTTTCCATTTCTGTTGCTAAAGACAGAAGAAGTCATCCATCACCCTTCCCAACAGTGTCAGAGCTCTGCATGTCAAAGGCCAAGTAAAAGTCAATTCTTCACAAACTATGCTCTTTCAATTACAGAGATGATAATAAATTTGATAATCTAAGCCCAAGGGAGACAGACTGAGGGGCAATATGAATTAACAAGCAGCCAGTTATAATTTCTGAACAGTGAACAGAAAAAAATAAAAAAAACCAGAGCAAGACCCAGGATACTTGTAGGCATAGCAGAAATCAAATGGAAGCCTCTGTAGGCGCAGACAGATGTTAGTGATGACACACAGCTCAACTAGTCATTGTGAAAGCCAGAAACAATGAACATATCTGTGTAAAACAGATGCTGCAGCAATACCCCAGTGTGACTGAATTACCATCAAGTAGAAATATAACTGGTTTTAAAGCCCTTTTCTATAAAGGCACACACAGAAAAAAAACATATAAACAAGCATTACAATAGCTAGTATCAATAATACAGATAAACATTTCAGAATTACATGAAAATGTAAAGCTTTCTTTTAATATAAAAAAAAAGCTGAATGTTCCTTAGCTCAGGAACAAGTACCTCCACCTATACAACAGTGCTCTCCATACGCAGAGGAGCTGAGTGCACAATAAAATTAGCCCACTTTAAAGAACTGAATGTTATGCAACTTCTGTTCTATTTCACCATATAAATCGCCCATTAAATTGGTATGAATTTTGAAAGCAAGCAGACCTAATTAAAATCTCATCACTAGGGTAATTTTAGTAAGATTCTTAAGAAGTGGCTATTTAATGTTACTGTTTATGTTTGAATTCCACCTTGGAAATAAAGCAAGCCACCAACGTATTTAAAACCATAAATACAGCATTTACGAAATAAAAAGGCAGTAATTTTGCACATGACCCTACCAACTCCACTGGAAGAGGTTCACTGAGAAAGCTTCAGGCCACTTCCCAGACAGCCACCTACTATATTAGCAGAGATAAGAGTAGAACAGCTCTCAAACTCTGAGACAGAAAGGTCTGTCGGCTTCAATAAATTTGTGTTTCAGTGTAAGAAGCCAAAAGGTTTTCTCCTCTTTACAGGGCTCAGAGACACACAGGGAAGATGCTCAATAACAGAAGAGATGGTCTCAGGCTTTCTCAGAGAATCGTGCCAGAATCAACCGCGGAACCGAGGCAACGAGCCGACTCCCTCCTCTGCCCACCCGCAGAGCTCCGGCACTCCAGCTCGCAAATGAATCTCATCTCTCACAGAACTCCTACGTTTTTAGAGAAGTAGAATTCTCTCCTCCGAAACGCAACTACAGGCACCGGGAACAGCCCTACAGATCCGCCCTGGCCTTCTGCCCCTCACAACTAGGCTCTCCCGGCCGGCCGCCACCCGCAGGCTGGTGGATAAGGCCATCTCAGCCCCATCGGCTGCGGGCTGCACCCACGGGCCGGAGACCGCCGGACCCTCCTGCGTCCGGCCCCTACCTTCCGTTTGTCGAGGAGCGCCTGCTTGGCCTGGGTGGCCTTGATGGCCTGATAGGCCTTCCTCTTCTTCAGCAAGTTCTCCGGCACCAGCGGGATCCGCCGCTTCGGNGATGGCGGTAGATACGCGACCCCGCCGCTCCGCCACACTCACTCCTCCTCCGCCATACTCACTCCTCCTCCGCCATCTTGCCGGGGCTGCCGCGCCTGCGCAGCGGCGGTTTCGCCCGGGTACCGCAGGCGTTGGGCTGGTGCGTACACTGCGAGAGCCTGAACGCCGGCGGCGAGGCGCAGCAAGCACCCAGAGCAGAGGCACCCAGGGCAGGGGATCCCAGCTGCAGGAGGCCCATGCCCGACAGGGCAGGAGCTCCTCGCGGGATCAGACGGGTGCCGGGGTGGGAGCAGGCCGGTGGCTCTGCCTCTTGGACACCACCCCCTCCACCGCACCCCACTTTTGGGAGGCGAGCAGGGCAGTAGCCGCATTTGACAGTGCTGCACGGCTTGAGCACCCTCACTGCTGCTCCACTCCACTTAAAAGACACCAAGGCCGTTATTACCCCTGTGGTGAGCACCAAGGGATGGAAGTAACAGGCTTAACAGGCCCCTGGATCCAACTACCGCCCCCGCCGGCCCGCACGGTCAGAAGACACTCGGTTACAACGTGACATTCTCCCCGTTCCTTGGTGTGAGAGAGCCCTGTGCCGAAGAAAAAGCTGTTCACCGTTGCCGGAGTGCCCCGGGCCAGCTTCACCAGGAGGAAGAAGCTGTTTTCTCTCCCTGGAGACTTGCAAGCGCAGCAGCCCTGCTGCCACACAGCAGGTCATGCATGTAGGACCTGGTAGACCCAAGTGAGGAGACCCACATGCCGAGGTGTCAGCAGGCAGCTGGTCATGGCCGCTTCTGAGGATGGGTGGCCAGTGGCCGTCGGAGCTGGAAGAGAGATGACCTCAGCTCTCAGGAACAGGGGGCTGGGGGGATGTCGCACAGAACTGCGAGCTTTGGAGAAGAGATTGGGACAAGTGGTTTGAACAGCAGTCTCACCCGTAGATGGTGCCATAGCCTCACGCGAAGGGGATGGGGTTGCTCTGATGAGGTCATATTAACATTCTGCTGCCTTCTTTACCATGTGGGGTGGAAGAGGGATGTATGCCTATGTACTGGACTTGGTACTTTCATCATGCCCCTAATCAGATTTACCCCAGCCATCGTTTCCTCTTCAACTTATCAGTTGGGAGCTTGAGCTTTTCACCAGAAAGCTCAATGATGTCAGGGTGTAACTGATCACCTCAATGAAGTTTTATGAAACATTTATGAAACTGTACATTTGGCCACTTCTATTTTGGCTCCTAATATTTGGATACCTGTATTTAGAAACGTGATCCCACTTTCCAGTACATGATCAGGTGTATTCCCTGCAAAGAACCCACCCCTTAGAAAAGGGTTACTCACCATCAGCTGTTCCCTGATGCAGTCTTTTGGATGAAATCAAAAAGCTTATGAAATAAATAATGTGAAATTTTCACTGAAGAAACTAAAAGCAAATCCCTAGCTACATAAGTTTCAGTCTGACATTAGGATATTAGGCTCTGTATAAGAATAGCCAAAATCTGAGGTAGCTCACAACAGATTGTGACCCATTTAAATCTACAAATGAATGCCTTGTTTAACAGAAAGGAAACGCGATTGGGATCCCAGGTGCTTCATTATTAACGGTAAGGAAACAGTAAGTAAATATTGCAAGCACTGTTGCTATGAAATGTCACACAGGTAACAGCATACCTAGGCTGACTTGTTAAACTTTAACTAGTAGTTATGTTATATTAATCAATGGCAACTCAAATGCACTTGTTGCAGGATTGCTCAAGAAACATATTATCACTTTCCTTGTAAGCTGTTGTACTTTTAGCACTCTGAACTCCTCGCCTTTTGTTTTTGACAAGGCCTCACATTTTCTCAGATTTCTATGAACAGACGAGTTCTATGTAACAGACAAGTCCAATGATTGCACACCTACAGTAGTCACCATCTGTCAATGATTAAGTGATTTCTCCTAGTTTATAGGTCATTCGGAATTTATTAAAATCCCTTTAAAACTCTGAACATCTAGTCATGCTCCTTTCAGTCATTGCCATTCAATGACTGCACAAACCAGCTACTGACTTCGTATCAGTACTTTGGATGAAGCTCCATTGTCAGTGCATTGTCTCCACTCTTCACCAATGGCTCAGAACCCACCCAGCAAAAATATTTTTGGAAGCAAGGTTTGATATAATTCAAAAAGGACTGTTGGTGTGAGGAAGGTGAGAGGGGAAGGCAGAGATGAAAGCGGAATGTGTTATATCAGAAGTCAGTCATTCCGAAAACAAGTCAGGAAAATACATATCTTTTCATCATCAGAAAGGAATAGACCCCTTTTTGTCCCTGTACTGCATGAAGGCTTTTTGCATTTTCATTTCAAAATAAAATAGAAGTCAGAATGTATTTTTTAGCAGAGCATGTTATCATTTGTTACTAGTTGCAGCAGGTATTCTGTTTTGAGATCAAAATGCTTCAGATATCGCTTCAGAACGGGCAGGTTTTTCCCATACCTTGGAGGAGAAGAATTTAAAAAGCACCTCAGAAAGCTAGGTCCTGTTTTGTCTGAGCTGCATGCCTTTACAAACAAATGAAACTGGGAATATTTTACAGGTGACAGATTGACCCTGCTGTAATCACACTGGTCCATACTGGAGTGCTGCTGCAGCACACGCTCAAATCCCTGCCACAGTTTCTGCTTGAAACTCTTCACAATGCGTCTACAATACTGTTAGGTTCTGCAGAGCCAGCCAGGCACAGGTCCCGTTGTTATGCTTAGGAATTTGTTAGAACATTGGAGTAAATGAAAGCCGACACAGACACATCTCCCTTTTGTTTCCCCACAAGCCTTACATGACTCACTGTGTCTTGCCAGATTTCATCTTATTGGGGTACTTTAGATTGGCATTCTGTGCCATATCTTCTTGTTTATAATTATTACCTTATTCACTGGTAAAAATGCAAAGCCGTTAGAAAATATCAAATTAGCAAAACTCATTCCAGTGGCTGTGAATCTCACCACAGGAGGTGCTGTGGCTTTGTTTTGTTGCTGTACGGGTGTGGTCCTCTGCCGAAGTGACCACAGCTCATGTTTGGATTAAACTCTTAAGGCTATTTTATCACTGCCTTAGGAATAAATAGCACGGCCTTCAGCTACTGCTTAAATCTTCACTTCCATTATGCCAACAGCCCAGCTTTCTGAAAGTATGTGAATGTCCTCCTCTTGCCACTCATGGTTCACTTTATTTGGTGTACACACCATTGGTTTTGGATGTGCTGGTTTTGATGGCAAACTGCACGTGGATGTGACAGAAGTTGTATACAGAGTTCTACTCATCTACAGTGACGGGTTGTTTCTACAGTTGTGCAGTGATGGCAATCATGGACGCTAACTTTCTGCAGTTTTTAATCATAGACAACAGATTTTGCCCCCAGAAGAATTTGTTATGACATCTCTACCGTAATAAACATTTCCAACCCTTTCTTTATATTTACTGTGCTTAATTCTGCCATTTAGCATTCTTACATTACAGCTTGTCTTAATATTTCTATAATGAGGGTGGGCTAATAGTAATACAATATATCACACTGCCCTAGTTTCATAGCTGTAGCTAAGCCACATACCTCTATAAATTCAAAGCAAGACAGTATGCCTGCGAAGCTACCACAGTATTCAGGCTGGTGTTTGATCTGCAGTTTGAAATTGCCACATATGCAGCTTGAAAAAATAATACCACTTTGCTATTTGAGCACACAAATGTACATACAAATATATAGAATGTATATATATATATGAAATTGTATAAACAAGTATAAACATCAGAAAATGTAAATATGTAGATATAGCTAAGAGAAGAATATGTCAAGAACTGACTCACTTCTGCATGCAAACGTTAAGGGCTCCTGTGAGCATGAAGCAAAAGGAGGAATGATGCTGACCTGACTGCAGAATCAACACCTGCATTTCAGAGGACATCTAGGTAAGGCAAGAAAGGGCAGATAACAACACAGGGCAATGATTCAAAAAACTAAGTCAGAAGCATCCTGTCCACTGAACTTCTTGCCTTATTTTATCAACTGAATTTAGAGGTAGAGTATAAAAACCTAATAAATTAAAATACCACAAAATCTCTATGGACATTGTGTGCAGTCTCAAACCTGTGAAAGAGGCACACTTGAAGTTGACACTCTCACCGGTGAGCTGTGCCCCAATCTGAAAACTGTACATAATGAATTCCCTATAAAAAGGGCCAGAAAGTTAAATGCTGTTTATTTTGCCAAACCATGATCTAATCCTGGGAACATTTTAATGGGGAAAATACCTTGTGATCTTAAATTATGTCAATTTTCTGATCTTCCAAGGAAAACGTCTATATGATTTGGAAAGTGGCCCAGGAACTATCCTATACACACATTCAAACTAATGTTTAACAGAGAAAAAAGTCTGGGTGGTCCAAGACTTTCTTTCATGAAAATAACAATCATGTGGAGATAGATTAATAGTAAATAAAGATATTGTTGTGAAAAATGAATAGATGCATATTTTTATTCTTTTATAAATAAGACTCCTTAACATCAGCATTTTGTTAGAAAGCCTGCAAATCCATTTCATGCCTTAGAAGGCAAAAATCTGGTTAAAATGCAAAGACACAGTGACTAATGTTAGTGCGTACCCTGAGATAGTGGCTACCTATTACGTCAAATTGTAAGGGCTAAAAAAGATCTTGGCTTTGAGTCTTCTTGGAAAAAAATGAGTGGGGAAACCCAATTCAGTTAAAAAGAAATATTTAACACTGAGATTTCTGCCTGTGTCTTTTCACTCAGTTGTTTTATTCAGGCTTTACAAGTGAATCCCCAAAACCCTACTTTGTAGTTTTTCAACAAATTATAAGGTCACGAGCAACTGCATCACCATGCTGAGCTGCAGGTACCTGTATAAAATGATACCTGGGTTTGAGTCCATCCCAGCTACAGGATATACACCACTGGGATATGGCCAGCAGGTAAGGGTTTTACTGCATCTGCATCCATGGTGAGTCCAGCCTGCTGGGCATGACCTAGGTATAACAACAAGATGGTTCAGGATTTGGCCCTACATATGGCCTCCTAATACATGAGCACAAATTTGAATTAAAAAACGAGCTATATTTTTACAATTAGTTAATTAAAAAAAAAAAACAAAACAAAACAAAAAACCCAAATCCCAAAACTTTTCAAAGTAACTTACTGTTATTCTTACATTTTCATGGAATTAAAAGAAAATAGAATCAGCCAGAACCCATTACCATTTAAAACACTACTTCTAAATATTGTGCAATATGCATCTTATAGATAGATTCAAGTACATAAATAACTCTCCATTGACTACAACAGAGTGATAATTAATAACATATATCTTGCAGCAGAATCACATTGCTTGCCTGCCTATAGTGAGGAACCCCTATGGTTTCCATGACCCCACGGGCAACTGTGAACCTCTCCCGCTCTGGGATATTTGCAAGGCTTAGCCAAATTTTTGTGAGAGATGGAACTACTGCATCTCTCAAGAAGTGAGCAAGACTTGCTAGAACTGAGCATGAAATTACTGACCAGTGTGCTGGTTCATTTATGGCTTCATTGTCTCCAAGCTGATTCCCGTGTGAGGCAGCAAAGGCTTGGCAGCTATAAAATACTTTTTAATATGGGGAGTTTCCCATGTACATGAGACCAAGTCCTCTGGCAGTGCCCCAGTGGTGAGGCTGGCCAAGTTTCTTCAGTAAATGCTACTGCCATTACTTCTTTTTCTTTAGTGCAATCCATTTACAAGCATTAATGGAAAATATTCTACAGTTCACAGTAGAATACAGTTGACAGCTCAGTTTTACAACAAACACTGTGAATACTTCACTAGAATAAAAGCAGACTCCTAATAAACCTCTGACACTAATAATAATTATTTTCCTTAGAAATTTTATCTGGAGTTTCAAGTTATGAATATTAAATTACATATTTCCATCTGTCAGAATATTCCAATGTTTTCTAAGAGTAGTGGTACCTATTTACACTTTTCCAATGTGACATTCTTGTAAGAATAAAATATAAATTTATTTCATTTTACTTCTAATGTACTTGAAAAGGCTTGATTAATGAACACAAAATAGAAAAAGTAATGTTTTTCAATTAAAATAAACAGAGGTGAAACTAATTTAATTTTCTGTCTTGTCTACAAGATGCATAATACAAATTTAATTGTATCTTTAAAGAGAAGTGGAGGTAAAAATAGGCATTATATATGGTCTCCACAGGTCTCTGTGACCTCTCTCTTTCCTCTGCAGGGTTGAAAAACAGCATTTTATTTGGGAAAAAGACTGACTGAATTATGTCTGAGATGAAAGACACTGAGAACAGAATAGGTGCTTTTCCCACACTCAGTAATTGGGAATCCTACCTCCTACTAGATTACTTTTTAATTGAACCTTTGAGATAAAAATGCAACTAATTATGCTATTTAGGTTGCGGAAGCTTATTAATAAGTACACCACAGCATGAACTATTCATAAAAATACTACAGACAGGGGAGCCATAAAATGAGATGGAATGGAGTAACCTAATTAGGAAGTTTATCATTTCAGTGTAGACAACTTAGTAGGAAATGCTTTGTATACCCAGACATGCTTTCTGTCCTAAATGTCAATGACTCTGTTACAATGGGGGGGGGGGGGGGGGCGGGGGGGGGGGGGGGNGGCGCAGGTGGTAGGCAATGAGTTTTACCTTTAAAAAAAGCACTTCTTTTATGGCTCTGGCTACCATGTCACAGCTACACAGAATTCTTTAACAAGCTCAGTTTTGGAGTCTATGGGAGGAAGCTATTGTTTCAAGCAGAAATTGAAAGAGAATGAAGATGCCATAAGCAATCTGCAGTAATTTCTGTAAAAATCCCAGCAGAATAGCTGTACTGGTTTGTGGATCGCACTGTTGAGCCCTAAATGAAGCTGTGGTTCTGACTGCTGTAATGGTGCATGGCAATAGGGCTATAAACATCCTCTCACTTTTTTTTTTTCCTCCTGTTAATTTATGGAGGGAAAGTTTTGGTTGGAACATTTTATTTTGCTTACAATTATTTCTGACAACTACCTAGTCAAGATAAAGATACAGAGCATTTGTACTTGACTGGGAAGTATCTGGCAGGGAACCACAGAGCCTGAAGGATGCAAGTGGTCACCCACAACTTTTTCCCAGGAAAGTGGCTGTGTCCCAGCTCCTTTGAGTTGTCTATGCACAGCAGGAGCAAAAGAAGGGAGGAGGTATTTGCAGGGTTCCCCCCATGGCACAGCAGAAGACCTTATAAGACTAAGTACTAGGTAAGAGGTCAGATAAAAACAGTATCTAAAAATGCAGCAATGAATCACAAATTTATACATGAAATGATGGGCTCTGGGCTAATTAATAAGACTGGGAATATATTTTGGAATTACTATAGATAAAGTATCAACTCAGTGCTTAGGACAACAAACAGAATAGCAATTAAAAGTTACTGGGGAAGGGCTAAAGAACAAAGCAGTGGCCAGCATTGCATACTGTAGCCCTTTGCACTCACATTTTGCATGCTACAGCTTTGGTCAATCCTCTCTTCCACCTGTCCATCCCATACCTCCACCCACCTCCCCCCAAGATAGACTCGGAAAAGGCTCAGAGACAGAAGATCAAAGGTATGGAATAGTTTCCATCTGTGGAGCAGTTAAATAGACTGCACCCTCAGGCTGGCAGAAAGGTGTCTGAGGGAAGATAAAACAGTCTGTAATACGTTAATGGTGGGATAGTCTCTTAGCTTTTCTTCCAGCACAAGAGGTAGGGAATTTCAGAGGAAGGTGGCAGGAAGCAGGTTCACAACAGATAATGTTGGGGTTTTTTCCCAGCACATGAACTTGCAGACCTCTTAGCCACCAGACTCTGAGAAAGCACAGGCAAATAAAAAACTGGGAGAGGAACCTTTTGACCCTATCATAGATTTCTGAGTTTCAGAAGGGCATTGATGTGTGTGGTTGGTATGCAAATATGACTATTAGTCAATCATCTTACTCCCATAAGCAATGAGCAGCCCAAGAGGCTTTTGAGCCCTCCTGCACAGCAGCAGACTGCACACCAGATCTCCCTTGAGTAGGGATGCCTCTTCCAGGTTGAGAGAATCCTCATCGTGTTGAATACTTGGCAAGTGAATTGGGAAAAAGTGCACTGAAACTTTGAAAATTCTAGATAAAGTGTTATAAAGGATTACTTGTGCACATATGATCCTCCTTTAGACATCAACCAATGACCAAATCTGGGACTAAAGTTGAATCCATCTGCACCTAGACTCCTGACCCTGTCCTCTGTGCAGTAAATAACCAGATGTACCTTGCCATCAAATCTCATTAAGCCACTGTCACATTTAACATTGACCTTTGCTGTTGACAGAATACATTGCTGCTTCTCTCTTGCAAACAAGGTACATCTCTGGTTCTCCATCTGTGATGCCTGAAGGTACAGCATTAAACAATTGGATTCTCAAGCACTGATAGTTCCTCCTTTGGTGCTCTTGGCAAAACACCTTTCCAATGGGCACCTAACAGATGAATGCAAAACAGCATTCCGAATTACCACGTCGTGTGCAGCATTAAGGTGTCTCTCATAATCTGCAGCATTCATAACCTAAGTTTTGTGGCACTTTTGACTGTCTTTATACCTCACTATTCTTTATATATTCGTGTTATATATTGAAATTTATCAAGTTCAATTGCTGAACAGGGTAACTTTTGCCATATTCTATCTCTACAGGCAGCAAGACTGCCAACTGTTCTTCCGTTGCTCATAAGAGGTGTGTGCCTCACTTTTTCCTACAGAGAATGCAGATGTTTCTTTCACAACACTCAGCCTGGTTTTGTCCTAAACCTTTCAGGTATGGATCCCAAATCAAACAAGCCAATTAAGAAGGCTGCTGAAAATGAACAAATTAATGCCCCAGGGATGAACTTGAAATAAGAAAAATGGCAATACTACGCTAAAACCCTACTCTCCAACAACATAAAAGTCCATGAGAAAAAAGGGAAACCAAGCTGAACAAAATCAATAAAACTGAGGCAGTTCTGTTCCAGGTTTTCAGCCTGCTTTCTCTTCCTAAAGCAGAGAAAGTCCTGACAACTGCTCCTGCTTCTTAACATACTGCATTCTTATTTTGTCCTTGCAGCAGACTGGGATTCTGTATTGACCTACACATGATTTTGCCACAGTGCCTGGATTTGTCCCCAAAACCCTGTCCATTGCATTCAAAGCATACAGCAGGTTCGATATCTGCTGCAGAAAGATGCAGTCTCAGCACAGGCAATCCCTGCTGCTATCAGCCAGTTTTGCCAAGCAGAGGAGTTACACGTTACAGCCATGCATCTCTGTCTGCCTCCTCCCCTCCCAGTGGATCTGGCCTTTGTACTAGTTCAGCTTTAAACTTTCCATGTTAACTGAGATCAGTTCCATTTTATATTGCCCCTTGCTGTTACAGTGAAACATTGGAAAAAGCTGATATCTTTGTGTGCATATAGAAGGGCTAATTTAATCTGCCTGCACATCCTTCTCCCCTCTTCACCTGCTCTGCATCCCATTTTCCTGCTTTTGAAGGGCATCCTCTTCAGATCCTTAAACAGCTTTGGGTAAATGAATCCGTTCTTGCAATGATCTATTATCACTAGTGTCTGAAAGCTAGAAGGATGAGAAAAATTACCACAAAGCTGGAACAGACAGAAGCGGTGAGAAGGAGATCAAGGAACTAGCTAGCTTCAGGTCTGGCCCACAGCTGTGGCAAGCAGTCACAGCAAACAATGCCCAATTGCTTGGTTCCAGCTTCTTGAAGCATCATCCCTATAGCTGTAACATTGATCAATCATCTGATGGACTGAGCTTGCAGGGGTACTCACTCATCTGGAGAGAAAACAGCTTTCACATTGCTCAGCCTAGTGTTATAGGGATATATGATGAGGGCATGCCTCAATAGGAGGAAACCCCAAAATTCAAAAGCAACTATGATGTTTCTGTGCTATGCTCAAGTAAGAATTACCTTTTCCCCGATAGTTTTCCACAACCCCCATCAGGATCAAGGCCTTTCTATAGCAGACGCTGTGTTCTCATATCTAAGAGAGTTTCTGGCTCAAGAGACTATACTAAGGAAGAGCTAGTAATAAAAAAAATTGTGTCCTGTTCCTAAAAAAGTCAGCAGGATAACAAGCACATCTTGCTCGTCTCAATTTTCTCCACACACATACTAATTCTACTGTAAATTATTTTTTGATACATTATATAGACAAAGGAAAAGATTCATCATCATTTTTCCTGGGTTTTGTAATAGACAGAATAAGCTCCTTCCTGTCAGTACACAACCTCAGCAGTGAAAGAAATTGTTTGGGTGCAGATGTGCTTCAAAGGAACATTTGTTCTCAAAACAGTATCTTCCTCCTCGCCTCTGACACACTGCAGTTATCAGAAAAATGCACGCACACACTCTTTTTTTTAATGAGTTTTGTCAAGTCACTGCCTAACATAAGGGTTAGTGCTATGTGAAGAGGCAAAGCTAATGAGCCAGGTAGGTTTTGTCAAGAGCAGGCTCTTAAATTTGCAGGAGAGGGAAGAATCTGACCTACTTTATGTATATACCAGTGCTTTCATTTTAGGTACTTTCAGTCTTCCTAAAGGCAGTGACCAAATTCCATGTATAGCAAACATAAAAAGGCTCTGTGTGTTGTCTTACTGCTTAATCCAAATGCTTCAACTTTGGTCACAATATAACCCTCTCAAAGTAAAAAGAATTTCTCAGAGCCTTTCAGACAGGCAACAGAAAATGGAAATAAATACCTTCAAACTCATTCTTTTTCTTCCAAAATCTAAAAATCTCTATTCAGAAACACTTTAAAGCCTACTATGAAGAAAGAATGGGGAGTGCTGGCTTCTACATCTCTCATTCTCTTTGAATCCAGACTAGTTACCTTTCTAGAAGACAAACTTGAATGAAAAACCCCATCTGCGGGACTCGGCTTACAGACAACCAGGTGAAGCATAACGGATTAACAAAACATGCTGCTCCACTGGGATCTTACTTCTTGTGTCTGAAGGAACATGGATCAGTGACAAGGTGCCTGTGCTGAGGCTGGGGCATTCCAGAGGAGCTCCCCAGCTCTGGGGACATGCCTGACTCCTGCCAGGACAAGCCCTCTATCCCCAATCCTCCTTCCCTTTGTATCCCAGTTCCTATGTGAAAAAAGTGCACGTGCAGGTCAGGAAAGAGTCACAAAACATTCTTGCCACATCCTAGTGAGGCCAGAGGACTGCAGACTACGTTGCACCATATAGAACCAGATAGCCCAGGTATATGCTTTAGCATCTGTATTTCTTTTTGATCCAGATAAGGATTTAATTTTAAGAGCTCATTTCTTCAGAGGTACTTCAAAACCTGGAAGGCACTACTGGAATGCAATTGTGTTATCTGTCTGTAATGATCTGAATAGACACCTGCATTGGTGATGCTTTAATATTATTTATTATTAATTATTATGGATCACCTGCCAGGTAGTTTAAATACAAACACTTGAAATGATGAATAGCTCATGAATTCTTCACATCCCTTTAAAAGTTTGCTTTTCAGAATTCACATTGTGCAAGTGATCTCTTGTGGAAGTATTTTGTAGCCAATCCCCTTCCCCAGTTTACAAACCACCAAATCTACTGGTTGCTTTCAGGACAGTTACATCTACCTGTGGGATGTGTATACTCCTGCCAGTACATGTAGGCATTTCCACTGCTTTCCCTTTCTACAAACAAATTCTGTGGGAAGTTAATGTGAGGCTTTCCACATGGAGCCAACAGGGGAATTTGGAGGATTTAATGGAACAAATGGAAATTACTATTTTCTTCATTCAACTCTAATTAAAACTAATATGACTTTGGCTCATACTGACACCACTAACTGTAAGGAAATTTGTGGTTCAAACTTCCAGTTCGCTAAGCTAGATAGTGAATGCTGCTGCACATATGGTATGTGTGATCACTAATTGTTCCTGTTAAAAGCCCATATGGGCTGCAACGACTGTGCAAAGACTATGATGTTTTAGCCTCACTTCTTGTTATTAACTTAGTTAAAAGTAAAGTGACCTTGACAAACAAGATATTGGGTGTCTAATGTCCCTTTTGCCCTTATGCATAATCTCTTCTCAGTCATCACAGCTCCTCTAGTAACTCAGGTCCTTTTGCCTTATGACCTGGATTCACACCGCTGCCAGCAGCACTCCCCTTCCACCACACCATCCCAGCAAGCCTGCAGGCTGGCAGCACAAAGGTACTTTTCTTTTACAAACAGAAATTGAAGCTTCATCCAGAAAAGGTACAAAACCTGACTGCTAAGCAGCATTCAGCAGAGGTGTGATCAGCCTTCAGACCCAGCTGGAGCTGCAGTGGGAGGGAAGCAGCCAGGATGAGCCAAGGGACAATGCCAGAGAGATGCCTGCAGGCCAGGGTGATAAAATATCACTTAACATACTGTGCCCTTTTGAAGTCAAAATGCCCTTTTGGCTGAGTATGGAACAGATCTGAGCCCAGCAAAGACTTTCAGGTCTAGCATCAGTTTGGGGAATAGCAAAGGGATATCTGTGTCTGGGTGGTGGTGCAGGCGTGCTACGCCTGGCACATGGGCACACGCAAGCACCTAGCTCCGAAATTGAGGCAGGACACTGGGCTACATGGAAGGTTGGGCTGAGCCAGTGTGACGTGTAGCTGAACCACAACTTCAGGGCAGCAACTGAGCAGGCAGCCAGGGAAGATATGTAGCTCCAGGCAGTGGGAGCCAGCAGCCCTGGACCACCAACTCGCAGGAACAAATTCTGCTGTCACTCTTTGCTGATTTAAGTAGCATCTCTTCCTTGCAAGTGCAGACACCAAGATATTCTTGCAAACTTCAATCCAAATGCACGAAACAGGCCCCTGACTGTGCTTTTCTTATTAGCTCCTTCAGATCAACTGTAATTCATCAGCCCTTTCTCACAGCCCTCCTAATGACAGAAGTCACATTACACAAAAGCAGCATGACCAAGCACCACACATCTTTACCAGCCTTCTCTGAACGTATCACATTCTTACTAGAGCAGCAGCACTGTCATACTGTACAGGCCTTTGGGAAGCTGCACTACCTGCCAGTAAGAAACTTGTCATGTTACCTCTGAAGTGATCATTAAGTCTTTCACAGACGTACCTACACCAGGAAACATTCGGCTTGTTCTTTTTTTAAGCTTGATTTTGAATAGATGTATTTCTTGTTGTCATTTGCTTGATAGGTTCTATGATTGTTGATGATAAGGTGTTAAATACTCTCTTCCATCACTTCCAAATTACTATAAAATCTAGTGCATAGGCTACCCTTCCCCTGAGCTTAATCCATTTTAATAAGTTTCAGATGCTAACTTATAATTCATCATTCATCACATAAATCTCTTCCCTTGCTTCAGCAGACCCTTTGGAATACACATGCCCAGAATACATTAAGAACAATAATTACCCCTGGTGCAAGTGCAATCTTTTAAAGGCATTAAATTACAATTAGTGGGTTTCTGAAATAAAAAGCACATGGCAATGCCTATTCATTATCTGGAAAAGAGGGTTATAGGTAAGAAAGTAAGAAGAGTGTTGCTTTTGAGGCCACCCATTTTATACTGTCAGCTTTTCTGCAGGTGACTGGCAGAAGTTTAACACACTATCCATTGTGGAGGGTTTATACATGATGAACATGACAGTATCAGTCTATTGGGAGCCAGCACATTTCTGTTTCTTAAAAGCTATCAGTGAATGCCTATTAGCAGAGTAGGCTCATCCATGCAATAAGTCATAAGGAAGTTTAAATGGGCAACTGCATTACTTAATGGGGTGCTTTTAATAAAGCAGGAGTCAATGTACTGTTCTCTGACAAAAATGAGGAAGATTAGTCCCAAATATTTTACAGCCTATGCAAAACTCGTGACAGAAGCATTCATATGTGCACAGTCTGGTCTAAAACTACTCTGTATGTGTCCCCAAGTACCTAACAAAGTGCTGAGTGGGAAGGTAGTCATGGCCTCTCCCCACAGGGCTCCACCACCTCTCCAGGAGGGATTTCCTCCCCAGCTCTTGCGTCCAATCTTTCCCCTCTCTGCCTCTGACCGGGTAGAATTACAAAATCTATCTCACTCTGAGGGGCCTGGTGGTTGTTTGGCTCTTCAGGTTTGTTGTATCACTTTTACACAGTGGTATCCAAGAACTTTATAGAGATTTCAATATTTCATTCCTCTGACAGGGCCACCAAATCAGAAATGACATCAATCATGTCCAGCTGCCCTTCCTTTCACAAAGGCACTTTATGCTGAAACAGAAGATTTGGCTGCATTCTGACAGCTTGTGTTTTGTTACTTTGTGTTCTCAAGTGCTGTATCTTTATTATACTGACTGTAAAAAGGGATTAAAAAAGAGATAGAACTATGCTCAAGCTTAGTTTATATAACACTAATTTAATAGGGAGCTATTAAAGGACAGCTAAAATAGAAACATGCCCTTTAGCCCAAAACTTAATTTCAGCTGAACTTGTGTCCTTTCCAGCATAACAGTAGGCCCATGCTAATTCTGTAAAAATGAACTTTAAGTTACACTTACTTGTTAGTACTATTTTCATTACAACAGACAAAAAAGAGAGAAGTTTAAATCTTTAAGCAAAAAATTTTCTCACAGATATATTACTGCAATTAAACTTGCCTTGAAAATTATTCAGACTTAAAAATCTGTTATGTGTTGGAACAGTCATAATTCTTTGTGATATTTTCATTTTAATACATGCTACTTTTCAGAAACTTACTCTTGACTTTACCAAACTCTGAGTTAAGCAGCTTCTTGGAAAATTTACCACAAAGTAGGTGCTCTAGTTTGTGTTAAATTAAGGCAGATAACACAGGTGATCTTATGATCTATATGACTTATAGAGACAAAGATCCCATTACCTACAACATTTCTCTCATAAGGCAGGTGCTAAACTTGAAAATGCAGCTTTAAAAGGCACCTTTGTCCCATTAAAAATAATAACCCAAAAGTTTCATACATTGTTTTCCACAGGAAAAAAAAAAGTCAATACATGTTAACAGAAGCAAGAAAATTAAATATGCCAAACTACAAAAGTCTTTATAAGGAAACAAATATATATATATATATATATAAAGATAGATGTATAAATGCATATATATAAACTGCCATATGTAGGCATAGGCATATTCACTACTGGTATAAAATCCAGGAAGGTTCAGAGAAGGCCAAATGCTGTGCAGCATTCTGGCTGAAATTTTAAGACAGATTTGGTCCAAAAAGCAAGGCTGAGCATCTGGTCTGCAGGAAAAGAGTAGTCTATGAAATGATTTTAAAAGATGCAGTAAAAGATGCAGTGCAGATAAAGCTGAGGTTCATGGTGCCAAGATAAGGTCCTAATCTTGGTGGCAAACCCTCTGGATTCACAGCCTTGCAAGAGGCAGCTTATTCTGAGAGACCAGTGGGGACACTCTCGTCTAGCCAGGGCTGCCCAGAGCCTCATCCAACCTGGTCTTCCAGGGATCCACAGCATCTCTGGGCAACCTGTGCCAGGGCCTCACGACCCTCACAGGGAAGAGTTTCTAATATCTATTCTAAATCTATGCTTTTTTAGTTTAAAGCCATTATTGATGTAAAACTAGATGACTGGAAGGGGCCTCAATGGATAAATTTAAGTCCATTTCTCTATGACAGAGGAAGACACCTGTTTTTTCTGTGTTATTCCAGACTCTGCTGCCTGCTCATGTAATCTATTGTAGGATTTCCCTGTGTTCATCATTATGAAATCTTTTTGATGTATAACCTTCAGTGCTGCACTTTAAGCTCTGGTCTTTTTAAAGGGACTGTAAACGCTTCTCACTTAAGCATTGGGAAATCAGCAGGGGCTAAGTCCCAGGCAGTTAATGCAGATGTTTACTAACTCTGATCCTTATTACAGAGTTTATAGGATCTTATAGAGCACTGTGGCCTCACTGTCCAACTGGATGAGAATTTTCTGCTGCGAGTAGTTCAAAAGCCACCTGACAAGACATCTTCCCAGGGCCATGCTGCAAAGAGAGTGGATGATGTGTTTTAAACACCTTGCAGGGTCTTGAAGGTGCTCTAGAAAGTGCTGAGGTTCCTAGGCCAGCCTGAGGATGCTGCCATAGCTGAGAAATGCCTGTAGGGTGCTGAACAAGGGAGAGGCTCAGAACTGGGGAGAGATATATTTAAGTCAGCTGCTCTGCTCTATAGCAGCTGTGTTGCAGCTTGTGGGGCTGCAGGACAAACCTCACAATAACCAGGTCTCTGCAGGAGTAGTGACCACAGCACTGGCACCTATGAACTCATCAGGGCTCAGTGCTTTCAATGCAGACAGAATTCCTCTCTTATGGTTTCCATGAACTAGGTTTCTTGTCTTTCTACTGCTTATTAAATGCAGCTAGGACTCCTCTCTTCCACAAACGTGTCTCTGCTGACAGCTAAGCTACCAGACTGCTGTTTGGTGACCTGCCTGTTTCCTCTGACTTTCTGTTGAGTGGCAGGTAGTGGAATACCAGCCTGGTATGAGCAAATAGCACAGCAAGACCATTACTTAACATTTTGACACACTTTTATGCTCACGTAGCTGAAACAACATTTCACTAGGTAGAAACTCTAAACTCTACAAGAGAAGGAATAGACATCCACTGACACCTGACAAGGATGCAGAGCCAGCATCACAGCTGATAACAATGATCCCCTGGCTCCCACGATGGAACCATGTACATCTGTAACAAACTAACATGCTTTAACTCTTCCAAACTCTCATGCAGCTATTTCATATGAATGAAATACACTTGGAACTGTGGAAAAACTCTGACACAGGCAAAATGCCTGTGGTAATCCACCCACTATGATACAGTCAAAATCCCTTGGGGCTGATGCAGGGAGACCTGCTTTGCCTCGTGTTTTTCTTAGGAGCAGCCTGAGCAGTCCTCATTGTTCTTGAACAGAAGTGCTGGAACTGCTGTTGCTATTGCAAACACAGGCACAAGCTGGGTGAAGCATAACATAACTGTTTCTAAACACATCTATCCTTCCTGTTATTTAACAAGCTAACTTGGTACACCTCTAAATTTAACTACAGTTACTATTATTTGGAGTGGATGACTCCCTAGCAGGCTAAGAACTAGTAAAATACACATTTGTCTACCTTTAAGCAGCTTCTCTGCAGATGTGGATGTAGTCCCTACATCTAATAAGACTTCACATTATACTGAAGGGCAATTCCTCTTGTCCACCACTCTTGAAACATCCACAAGTTGTAAGGACTGAATTGCATGCTTTGAAACTGATAAACATCACAACAAAATAATAGGAAGATGTCCCATTTTAAAGATTTGAAGCAACCAATGAGGCCAGAACATGCTCACTCTACCTGGAATTAAAGGGCATGAGAGTAGAACCCAGATCCTGCTCCTTCCTCCATCTCTTCCCAGCAGCCAAATTTCAAGTCTGAGCACACTCATGTGGACCATTGCCTCTGTTTAAAAGCAAATTAATTACAGGCATATGGAAATGTGAACAAATTAAAACCCTCTTGCTTCACACACTCTTGCTTTATGTTTTTATGTCCTCTGTTTTTAATTTCCTGAGAGCAAATGGACAATTAAAACTAGATGGTGTGTGACGCAGAATTTCCTAGTGACTCTAAGTAGCTGTGCTAGAGTTGACACATGGCTGTGAGAAGGCATTGTCCAAACAGACAACCAGAAGCTTGTAAAAGAGTAATTAAAAGGATTAAGGGGGAGTACCATATGCTCACAGTTTGGATCCAGCCACAGACAGTACAGAGAACACAGATTTCTAGCGCAGCACAAGGTCATAAAAGGTCATGGGCACCGACACCTCTAGAAGCCAAGAGAATAATGAATGAAAGGGAGTACCTATATGTAGGACCTGTGCATTGCTTGATGAAGGATCCAGGCAGACAAGTCTTATTAGAGGATTTTGCTGCATCTGTCACATTTCTGTAAATGCAGCTGAGTGCCTGGGGACAGATCTCTGCCTCAGCCACTACTCTTTGCAGCCCAGTTTTTAAGCTAAGACCTTCCCCCTCTCTGGGATTTGTGCTAAAACAAGGGTTTTTAACTGGAGTGTTGACAACGAAGACACATATCCCACTCTAATGCCGTTGAGGCGGAGCAGGGAGTGCTGGGCTGCTCTCCTGCGGGCAGCACTGCCAGGAGGCCCTGTCAGCTCAGCTCTCGGGGTCCCAGGGTGGAAGGGTGCTCTTGTTAGGGCAGCGCTGCTGGCTTGGCACAGACTCAGTGTGTGACAGCAAGGGCCTGCCCAGGCCCTGACCGTACAAGTGGAGTCACAGAGAGGGAACTTCTTCCAGGTCCTGCCCAGAGAGAACATCAGGGCTGCTCCCTCCTGGAAGAGGAGGTTAGAGCTGCTTCTCTCACCTTTGCATTCTGCTCCATCTTATTGCGTATCTAGATACAACACACCTGAAGACATAAACCAAATAAAAACCAGACAGAAGGGGTTTACTGTCAGCATGCCCTTTTATTCCAAGATAAACAGTTGAACTCTTCCCAAAATACCCGAACTCCAAAGACAAAACTGCTTTTGTGCCAGCAAGTTCAGTACAGAAGTGGGACCTGACTCTTCTGCACACTGAGCTCTCTTCCCTGAGCTCACAGCCAAGAACAGGACACACTGGGAGACCCTAAACATTGGCAGTACAGCAGAGGTAAAGTAATGCTTGCCTGCTATATAAGGAATAGATCTTCAGGCTTGCAATCTCAGCAAAAGTAGAAAGACATACTAATAAAGACTAAAAATACAGACACATTTATAGGACACGTTATATAACACTTCTCCTCGAGCTATGAAGCCTTCCCCTTCACTGACAAACACCACAAAACATTTTATCTCACAGCCTTTTTATACTGAAAGGAATCTAATTTTAAAGACAGAAACTGGGCCAATATCTCATAATTTAGAACTACAAATTAGCATTCACAGAGAAAAGCATTTGCTTTTCTTTGTGATCTGTTTTTGGGAAAAAGATATGGTAGAAACAGAAAATACTGTAACTTTTTTTTTTCTGTTTGCAGAGTAATGCTGAAACAAGCAGCATTCCCACAAATTCAGAAAGCACTTGAGAAAAAAAAATTACATTTTAATTACACTAATTGGAGAAATATACTAAAAGCCTTAAGTATTTTTTAAGATAGGCTGGGTAGTAGATGGCGTCTGTTCTGTGCAAATAAACATCAAGTAACGAGCCTACGAGCTTGAAATAAAAGATGTGAACGGCTGATAAACAAAGAGTCCAGAAGTTAGGGCAGAATGAATCATGAGCCTTTCTGCAATACATTGTAAAGATGACAGTCTGGGTTTGCCTGGTTAACTTGAGTGGATGATAGTTAGATCCCTGTGTAACCCCAAAGTTAAAGAAAATGCAGGTAAAGCGACACTTCACCCTAACTCCTCCAAAAGAGTGAACACTGTAAGTATGGAGCTGTCTCAACCAGTACTAGCTGCCATGCTAAATATAAGGCAACACAGCACGTCCGACTTGAATGTAATAAAGCTTTTGCCATTTTCTGCAGAAGGATGCAGGTTAACATAAATAGATTTGTTACCTCTGGTCTTTAAGGACAGCTTTTCTAAATAGCTTGATTTATAATCGCTTGATCCTGTGCCGGAAAGGAAGAGAAGGCCAGCCACGTAGGAAACAGCCGACAAAAAGCCCATGCTGTGGGAGTGCATCCCTGGAGTACATGCATGGGAGGGAGCCAGCTTTGTAGCACTGCGAGAGGTTCAGCTGGCAGCACACCAGGAACATTTTGCTCCCGACTCAGAGCGAGTATGGGAAGAAGTTGGAAAATACAGCACCTTCACAATATGTCATTTCTCATTGTAACTAAAAGCTGCCATGGCTTGGGGGAAGAATGTAGGAAAAAAGGAGCAGGAAAGAAAACATATGGAAAACACGGAAGAGACTGTGAAATGTGGAAGAAAAAAAGTAAGTAAAAAAGGGCAATAGAGTGGGTGGATGAATTAAGGAAATATAAACAGGAGAAAAGAAAACAGAATAGGAAAGGAGAAAAAGATCAAAGACCTGGCTGGTTTTTCGTAGCACGAAGCTGGAAGGTGGGCCCATAGGACCATGTCCAGGGCACAGCAGGACCCTCTTCCATAGCCTCAAACACTCACAGTTGAAGGTGTAAGGAAAGGTAACCCTCGATTTCCACTATAAGCACAAGAAAAGCTCCTCCTCATGGTGTGGGGAGTACTGGTCCCCAGTACAGCTCCTGCCCCATGACTGCCAAGCCAAGGACATGATGGGCAGGAAGCCCAAGCCAGGGGCAGCAGAAACACCCGGTGTCAGGCTGGAGTGCAGGGCTGGCCAGGGAACAAACCCATCCTGTGATCACATTCAAGGTCTCAAAATCTGGTTTTGTTTCAATAAAGAATTAAAGCGAACTCTTTCAAACATGCCTATGAAACAAATTTGTACTGAAACATCTGTTTTCTAGCTGAAGACATTTTTTATTACATTCTCTCTCAGGATGTGGCCACAGACTCTGTCCTAGATCCTTCCTCACTCATTGTTTTGCTAATATCTCCAGTATATTTCACACAGAACCAGGGAATGTTAGGAGTTGAATCTCCATTAAGTATTTCAGCAACACCAGAATAGCCTAATTTGTGCACCGACAGCGAAAGTACAGTAGATGTGGGGAACAGCATTGCAGTTTTTTGAGTTTTATTGAGGAATAAAAGGGTTCACGGCCAGAAGCCTTTGACCTGCCTACAGTCAGTTCTGGCTGTCTTGTCCCTTTGTCTCCATCATTCTTCATTTTCTATCTATGCATTTGCCATAAACTGAGCTAGCATTGCCACCACCACAGGAGCAAGTTCTGGACTACACTTCACCTTTTCTAAATAGATATAATAATGCAGCTGTCTTCCAAAACACGGGAACTCCCTGGTGTTAGTGCCTCAGTGTCCTTTGAGGACTTCTTGAGCATGCATTTAATGGAGAATTTCTTCAGCAAGGCCGCAAACTACAATGGCATGCCCAATATTAAATATTTATCATTCTTTTGCAGTCAATAGCTTTTGTTCTTCTTGAGTGTAATTCTGAAACATAATGATTTTTTTTACTGACCTTTTCTTAAGATTACTGCTCAGATGTTGCATATGAAACTCCCAGTAAGTTGCAAAAATTTCTTTCTTTTCATCTCTATTGTGTATATACTTACAAAATAGACTACCCTGGACTCCCTTAATAATGAAACATTAAAAGGAAGATGACATTTATTAATTTTTCATTAATAATAATTTAGCTGATGCACGATTAAAGGCTATTTCCTATTTCTCAGGAAAAACAAAATATGAAATCAATATATGTTTCAAGCTGTATTTCCCAAAGGTTAATCTAATTCTTGGAAATAAAACTGAAAATTATTTTAGTTTCAAAGAAAAGCAGGACCAGGAGAGGAAAAAAATAAACTACACTAAATGCAACTTTGAAGCCTTGGGATGAAACATGAGCCAGTTGTCTTCTGACCTGCTGAAGACATCCCATGTGGGAAAGAAACACTAGGTATTGGCGTTCCAACCAGCATCCAAAGAAGAGAAACATTCACCTGCTTTTCATCATTTTAGTTCATGTAAAATTTTAAAAATTGTAATCTTATGATGAAGATTATTTTGAAATATTAAAAAAAAGCTTTTAGGATTAAGAATTTAAGTAATGACAAAAAGACTCTCTTGTTGAGGAGTCTGAACTTAAAATTTCCATGGTTGTTTTTCCTACCCCCTCAGCTATGTAAGTGTTTGAAGTCCAGTAGGGATTCTGAGGATAAATATACTGAACATTTTGTCTTCATCATTTCCTCAGAAGCAGAGAACATTATGTTAGAGAAAGCGTTACTCACTTCTGTGATCTGTCAACTCTCTCTAGCATAAGGAGTAGCATTAAACATTTTCCAGAGAAAACCAGATTTCAAGTGCATTAATTTGGACAAACTGTCATCGTGTCACCTTGATGTCACATCTGGTATAGGAGCTTGATGTCAGCATGGTCTTTCATGGGTCCTGCTCAAAGAGTTGAAGAATTGAACTGGACAGAAAGGAAACATCTAAATCCTTCTCCAATATGTAATTTTTTTAAAAATCATTTTCCAAACACCGATCCATGCAGTTCTTGTGGACGCTTCACAGCCAAACTGAGTTCTCACAGTGCTGGGTAGCTCCTCCTTGCCCTCAGGAGGAGACACAGAGCCAGTAGAAAGGAGAGAAGACACCAGCAATGAAACAAAAATGCTACACTTTCCATTTCCCCCTCCCCTAAACAACCAATCTACCACCTACAAGTAGGTTTTATTGTTACCGCTACTCATCCAGCATTCTGTTGCTTCACAGAGGAAGTGAACGGTGAGGAGAGTCAAAGCAAATAGAAGAGTTTGACATCACTGAAAAGCAGGTTATCACCCTGGGTGCCTGAGCCTGGGACTTCCCCGCTGCCAGTGACCCTGCCCCAAACTCAGGGTAAGACTGTGACATTTATTTTGGCGGTAGCAAATTATGTTCTGTAAAGCAAGCTAGAAAGGAAAGAGATAGTCTAAGAGATGTCAAAAATTAATGTCATCTCAGATCTAGGATCCAACCAGTTCTAAAAGCTTTTCTGCTGACAGTAATTTGATTTCAGTGTTTATTCTTTGAAGCTGTGCCATTCACACCAATAAATACACAATAGCCCTGAAATGGATACTTACAAAAACAAAATAACTGTTCAAAATTAATATCTTGTTCTATTGCAAACCCCATTCTACACAGAATATTTCAAGCTCTTTAAAGACAAAAGAAAGAAAAATAAAGGAAAAAAACTAAACAGTTCTGTTCCTATGAACCAAGCAGTAATGTACAATAGAAAAGTCACGTTGAAGTTAACCACTAAATGAGTATGCTTTCTGTAAACCAAGCCAATACAAATTTCATAAAACTTTCCTTTTTAGAGCTACTAACCATCCATTAGAAGAATAACATCGTCATACCATAATATTATCATTTGCACTGCTCCAACTGAATGTGAAGTTGCTTATTGCACTGAAACAACACTATCAGGTATCACAAAATCATGTCTAGACTCATAACAGCACTCCCTGAAGGCAGCCTGACATTGGGAGCTGAAGTCTTAATTTTGGAGGTACTGCTGAGATACGGTGTTCTTCAAAGCATTAAGTTACTGGTATACTGGTATATGTTATTAAACAGGCACCTACAAGGGTGAATATCAGCTTACTGTGGCTTCCTAACAAATGCAATAATCCTGTCACACTGGTCTGCTCATATCTGGCAAATTAACTTTGTCATTTGGGTTTTTACATGGCATTTAGGAATAGTTTAACAACTGAAATTATTAGTTTTGGGTGTTCACACTTTTTGCTCAGTAACTTCTAAATAGCCACGTACAAACATAGTTAATATTATATATAAAAAGATCAACAACCAAATTAAAACCTTTTTAATAAATTCCCTCAATGCTTTTATTGTCAAATTTCAGTCAACAAATTTGTGGCCATCTGGCAGCTGCACAAATGACAAATCATGACAAAGCTTCAGCTGTAATCACATGAAGCTGCTGCCTCGGGCTACAATCAAGGTCGCAGTGGTAGTTTATCAACTGTGTAAGTAGTTACATTCTGTCATATTTATGTTTGGGATCTTCAAGATAAAGGAAGTGAATGCCGAGGTTATGCTTGAGCATTAAAGGTAGAGCATTCAGAGGAACCACACTCTACCTGCTTTCTCATTTCCAGACAGGTCACAGGGCTCTACACAGGTCTCTATACTGTGACAAAAACTATCGACTTTCTGTTATTTTATAAAATTCATATTTATGAAGTTAGCCCGGTTCAGATTGCTCAAAGACATGTGGTGTTATTACCAGAATGGTGTCTGTGTTCACCCAATTAGTTGTGAAATAAGACTGGACCACAGTGGCTTAGGGGCACACTTTGAGAGGAGCCTGGTATCCAAGAGCTTCCACTGAAGCACCTAAATGCAGGCAGTTTATGCTGGTTTTGTAAGCACTGTAGCATTCACTTTTAACTGGAAGAAAACTCTGCCTTCAATTACACTCCCATCAATTCATTACACAATCACAAAGAGAAGAACGCAACTAGAGGTTGCATCAATTCATCCTGAAGTTTCTGCCTGTTGCTGTCATTCCCTTGCATATATGCAAGGACAGAAGCTCCTTTTTGTGCCTTAAGGAATTTTAGTCATGTATCAAAGCCACCTTTTTTTTTTTTTAAACCAAGAGAATGCCTGAAAGATATTTCCATGGGAATCAAAGTAAGGCAGCAGATAACTTGAAGTGGTATCATAATCAAAAGATGTTCCAAGGCCACTATCCATAAGCTTGAAATTATAAGGTACACTTAAAACTTTTCATAAAGAGCAGCAGATGATTCATTACCTTATTACACCCTAAAGCACTTGCACACATTTGAATTCAGGATAACTGACTTTGTTGCACTGATTTAATTTCCAAACCTTTTCTGATTATTTGAGGAGCTTTTAAGCACTCCATAATTTCTGAAATAATTATGTATAGGTATTGTAAACTAATACACTCTTTTGAAGGGAAAGGAGAGGCAAATGTCCAAGTATGACATTAATTCACAACTCAGTTTCAAAGGTGTTAAACTGCAGTGCTGAATACGGTGTACAAGTAGCATACTGTATGTACTGGAGTCTAAAGCTCAATATTTCAAATACATACACAGGGAGAACTACGCCTGTTGTAAACCATCCACTGGAGTGATTCTAGTCTTAGCCTAAAACAAGGAAAGGTTAATTCCTGCTACATTTGTGCAGACAGCAATTACAGAACAGATTTGACACAAGCAGTTTGAGAACAAGTTTGAAGGGATTTTCATTTCATTTTTGGCTTCTAAACCATGTCAGCTGCCTGAGTTGTTGCATGTTATTATGACTTTCTGATTTACACCTTCACAACAAACTCATTACTTTTGCAAAATATGCAATGGCACTCCAACTCCTTCCAGCAAGAGAGTTTTCTTTTTCATTATCTTAAATTATTTGCTCTCTGCTCTCGAGAGGCTCATTTGGACAAATAAGAAAAGCCGCTGGGCCCCCACTTTCAGAGTGCAACAGGTACTGTGCAGAAGTCACCCGAGTGTGGCTACGGTTTTAGCTTGAACCTGTAGAGCCTGGTGGCTCAGGTTTTTGAATCCATACCCTTTGCAGTGACTGAGCTGAACTACAAACCACTTCCACTGGTGTAGATCTAGTTCTCTTTCACTCCATACTCAAACTAGAAGCCAGAGCCATCAAAAGCAGATTAAAGAAGTTGGGCTCAACTGTCCAACTGAGTCCCCAAGCTACCATTATTGACCTCAAAAGGCAACTAAATTATTTTATATCACCTGTAGTAAACTGTAGTATTTCTGGGATACCCAAGCAGATTGATAGGTACTATCCAATTTCTTGACACAGAACACCACAAAAATTAATAGCAACTATGTGGCCAGAGGCATAACTGGAAGTTTATTATTCAAACAATATTCCAACATTTTAATAGTTGTTTTGTCTGTATATAAATGAAAGAACTCACATCATAGCTACTGAGACCTCCAGTTTATCAAGCAAGAGAAGAAAAATTCCGGTCTGTAATGGACATTATTCTAAAAAAAGTGTTTGCCCAGCTATTCAAGGAAGTGTAAAGGCTGAGGATAATTACATCCTCAAGCACAAGTGAATCTCTGTGGACATGCAAGTAACAGGACAGCAGGCCACTAATCCTACCCTGTCCACATTTGATCACAGCAGCATGAGAGGTACAAACGGAAATTGCAGACGTCTACAATTCTCATCCCTGGTGAAGCAGATCTCATACACTCTGGGAATAACAGGACTCCCTTCTACCGTCACGTCTTCGCTCACCCCCATGGCCGTATTGCCATTTTAGTCCATCGCAAAAGCCCAAAGTCTTTCACTTTGCTTTCATAGGCTCCCTTGCACATTTTCTTTGAGGACTAAGTTACATGAAAATTTATAGTGTAAAACAATGCAGAGAAACCTCATTATCTGAAGTGTGTCAGGAGCCAGTATAAATATCAAAGCCTAGACTCCACTGAGGTGTTTGTGATATATTACGATGCTTGAAATAAGGTGTCCTAGAAAAAGCCTGAAAAGGAAACCCACACACCACAACACAGAGCTTGGAGAAAAGACATAATCAAGGGACTTTGACATTAATTAATTACTAATTTACAATAACATTGTCTGTTGGAATCAAAGATATGAAACATAAGACAGGTACATTACAAGTACTATGGTGAAATCTGTTGTTCATTATCTGAAGCAATGAGGCTAAGAGTTTCTAGAGGGTCATATATAGCAAAGAAAAATAAACTGTCTATCAGAAATATCTTTCTACGTCAAAGCCTGTTCCACCACACGATTATTAAAGAGAGGGTGGTAAGCTCAGATGAAGGACAATCTTCCCAGAACCTCCAAGAAAAGTATATGGCACCTTTATCACAAAGCTCTCCTGATTTCTCCCCAAACATCAGCACCAGCACAGTTACACCCAGATCCTTAAGTGTAAGCCTCTGCCATGTTTCTACAGGATGACCTTCATTCCCTCAATGTATGGTCAAGGCAGCACAGAGGACAGACCCCTGAAAAGTGAGACCTGCCTTTTGTTACTTCACCATCTGTCGGTGGGATGAAATGGTAACTTGATAAGCTTTCTAACAGTGGCCATCTGCAATTCAAGCCTGGCAGCACTATGAATTCATTAGCAAAAGTGTCTTCTTGCAGTTCAAACATCTTTTCAAAGCCTCTTCCCCAGCGCTGCGCCATGCCATCCAGCCCGCTCCCCCCCGCCCCCCTCGCCCCGGAGACTGACCATGAAGGGTTTATTTGCCAGTTTTTTTGGTTGGTCGCTTGTTTTTTTCCTCCATTAGAAAGGTATCTCAGATCAAAAAGGGAAAACAACTTTCTTCTAAAGTTTAAACTCAGAAATAGTGCTAGATTGTTTTGTGGTGGGATACTTTGGTTTTTTGGTTTTGTTTTTTTTTTTCATTATTTTACTACATTTTGCTTCTGATTAGCTTTTAATGTTGACACTTAATTTGAACAAATACATTGCCTTCCTGATACAAGGAATGAACCCATGTTGAGTCAAAGATTATAGAAGTGTTTCTTTCTGGAAGCAGTAAATCCAGATCAAGCAGAGATTGGCTAATTTCAGATTTGATCTGTAAAAAGTTGGATTCTTTGAGGAGCATAGATGGTTTCACAGTACAAGTCTCTAAAAATAAGTCTGCACTAAATTTCATATAGAGGACTAGAAATCTCAGTTGCAAGGACAAAAATGAGAGCAAGGAATTTTTTTCCCTCTGCCATTATCTCACTCAACCTAGAGCACACATGAGAAAGAAGTCCCTAACATGACTAATAAATTATGGATTTCTACCTCAGCCTCTCCCCCACAGCAGGGAGCAGCAGCAGCACAGGAAAGGAGGCAGTAACACACCACTGCCAGGTGGCAGCTCCTTCAGTTCCATGTTTTCTGCAGACAAAAACATCCTAGTAGCATCCCAGCTCATGAGCTTGCTGATACACAAACAATTGCAGAGGAATAAAGGACTTTCCCCCTGGTATTTTCAGATAATAATTCTTCTGAATAATACCTCCATTACTTCCAGTGGAGAAATTCCAGTCAAATATTCCTGACGCTCGACTGGGAACACACTGGCCAAGCCTCTCCCCTCATTCTTCAGAGATCTGCAGGGGAACTTCAGGTCAGGGCAGAACCTGAAATTCTGAGGTAACTCCCTCATCCGGTATCTGGTTTGACTGGCAAGAGGCAGTTTGTTAAACAAGACCTAGCAGAAGGGCTTGTAAAAGAATTAGGCAGGTGGCTCAGTGTTTTTTACGGACACTGCACACTCCCCTTTCATCAAGTCATCTGAAACTTGCAGTCTGAAAATTGAAGGCAGAAAGAATGGAGGGAACAATGCTACTCTAAAGAGAGGGAACTGATAATGAATACTGAAATACACCGGGGTTTTAGGCACGTGCCTATTTATCTAGGTACTGAAAGAACATCAGTGAGGAACTTTTGGTTAGAAAAAATGAGCTAAAACTCCAGCAGCTTTGCAGTCTGCAGTAGATGCAGGAACAAAATTGATCAAATCACTTATTTTAGAATATTATATAGGATAACTTGTCCTTTTGTTAGCTGCTTGTTTTATAATCAATTCACCTGAGGATTGTTTCTAGCATGTATAATGTCTCACAAAATAAAGCTTCCCTCTTCCCCTAGCTACAGTTGCATCCCCTAGTGTTTACATCAAGACTAGCAATATCAGCTAGATTGGACCAGAAAGAAAAGTCTTAAAAAGATGCAAGTCTATCATCCAAAATTATAAACAGTCTCTAAGGGAACATTCCCTTATGAGTAGATTATTGCATGTGATCTTACAATTGCTTTTCCTGCACTTCAGAAGTATTTGTCGCTTGTCATCACCATCTATGGTAACATGCCACTGAGCTAATTTAGCATGACAATACACTTATTTCACCATAAATATACTAAGCAATCCTCTATGTTGTCATAACATGGATGAGTAGAATACCATCTTTTTTTTCCCCTCAGAAAAGTTCATTGCAGTTCATTTACCTTGAGGAACATGCTAATTTTAACATGACAGGCAAGGATTGTACTCCTTTGGGACCAGAGTGTACATGGTGCCAGCCTTGTTCCCGCTCTACAGTGTTGCTGACTGCAAGTCTCAGAGGTTTTACTAAATTTCAAATATACCCATATTTCATTGGCCAAGGTATTAGCTCATTCTCTGGAGGTTTCCAGTTTTAGATGGCTCTGAAACACTTCTAAAATATCCTCCAAGAAAAGCAGGGCTGTCACTCAGAGGAAAGTTGAGATGTGTGGAGCACTGCTGAGCTGAGGAATATCTGTGTTTTCGTGTAGCAACAGGAAGCACCTTGCACGGGAATGATGTTTAACTAGCTTCATTCTGGGAACATCAAGAGCTGCCCTTACCTCAAACACCACCTTGGGGGTTTTGCTGCCACAGTACTATGCCTTTTCAATGAAGGATGTAGATCTTTACAGGGTGCTTCCTGCACACCTACTATGGGCTAGAAGCAGCTTTCCATGTAAGTCATAATTGAAAAACACAATGTGAGAACAAAGACTTTCAGCATTTTCTGTTGTTAACTAAAGGAAATATCTTCTGATGAAATCATTGACTTGTAGATTCTTATGACGGCCACGGGGTCTCATTCAATTAACAATCAGGTCTATGAATTCCAGGTTACACAGGTAATCTAAGGAGGTTATCCAAATTGTATACACACTCATGCAGGCACACAAAGCATTAGCATTTGGGTGCATGAACTCAGATTTACAAAGGGACAGAATGACAAGCAGGTTCACCTCTTGGTTACTTAGACCTCAAGACTGCCTGAAATCTTCAGTCTTCCTGGGAAAGAGTGAAAATTCATCAGTTTTAGTCCACAAAAAACATGATTTAAAACTGCAAATAAAACATGGAATCAAATAAAACCACACAAAAGAGAAGTTTGTTTATTTTCAAACACACACCATGCCTGTGCTTCCCTTCTTCAGTGACCAAAAGCAAAAGTACCAAAGAGCAAGAGACAATTTTTCTACTATTCCTTCCCTGGCCGAAAGCAGAAACCACTGTAAATCCCACAGGAAAGACATTTTCCAAGAGCAAACCTACAGGTACACTTCAAATAACGGGAGAAGTCTTGATAATTATCTGTCCCTTGGCCAGATTTCCCTGGCTATACTTTGAGCAACAAGATTTATTTCTGATCACTCAAATACATGCAACTTGACTTTCATCTAAGTAAACATATCTTCTGGTTTCTGTAAAATTCTCAGAGCACACAACATTCAGAAATGCTTAAGAAACCGAGGAGCCTGAGAAATGGCTCCTAGGTGCTTCATAATTGATATTGTTTTTTTAAATGAAAAGCCATGGCACTCAAAGATTAGCTTTTAAAGATTTTTATCTCTTCTGCATGCACATCAGTACCTAGTATGGTTTCCAGAAAATAGCCAGGGAACTAAACTCCTTCAGAAATGTTTATCTTACTGGTTAATTTGTTCTGAAGTCATAAGGAAACCTTCTGGAAAGTTTTATCAATAATTATCACACCACTGAAGCCATCCAGTCTAATCCTGCCCAGAAAGTTGCAAAAATGGGAAATAGAAATAGCAGAAACATCTTGGATATCACCTCCACTATTTTTAAAACACTGGTCATACAGACTAGCAACTAAGAAGTCATCTTGGGACATGGTCCCTCAGCTTGAATGTCAGAGTACATGAACATATGTCATTGCAAAGTGATGTTCCTAAGGGCCGGGGTTTTTTCTGAGAAAAAATAAATCACTAAATGCAACAAAGATTTCATGATAGTCCATATATTGTCTGCCTGGCTCCTGGTTTCTCTCATCGTCATATAGGTAGGAGCTGCTAAAGGGATAACCGTGCTAATAGGTGACCCAGAAATACAAGCTAAGTGAGACAGGCTAAAACATAAAAGCCTTGACCTAGCTTTGAATTAAAGGATGGTGGCATTCAAGTAGTTGTTTATTAGTCCATTTGTGGATGAATTAAAATTTTGCCATTGTCTTCATTGCAACTTAAGGGTGTCACGAAGAAAATGATGCCAACAAGATCTTTATGTTTGTTTACAACCTAACTCCCTGCTGAGTTCAAATCCAAAGTGCTTTAAATATTAGAATATGCATTATTTCAATAACGTAAGCATCAGGGAGGTTATTCTTTCATGAAATTACACTTGCCCTCTCTGATGAGTGTATTGTCTGAGAAAAGCTGGGATATCTGAGAATTTTCACTATTTAGATTTAGAATTCTTCACCAGTTCCTCAAAAGACAGCTAAAAGCAATAAAGATCTCTCCCTCCATGTAGTTTCTCAGCCAACCCTGTATATTTCTAATGCTGACAAAAATAAGAGTGGTTAGATGATGTCAAGGTAGACCTAACTACATAATGTGTTAAACAACCATTACAGTCACTTCTTAGTGTATGAACAAAGTCATTATACATGAAACTAAGAAAGCATGAGACAATCTAGAAAGTCAGAAAATATTTTGCAGCACTTGCAAAACACGACAATTACTCTATAATTAATTTGGGGCTTAAAGAGGAAAGTGGTAGTTTAATAACTGCCAGACAAACTTCCTACATGCTGGGAAGTATCCTGGAAAAAAGTAAGCAAAGATTAAATAGTGTTGATTACACTTTTCTGAATTTATTATCTGTATCTTTAATAACTATCTCTGATATACAAACCTGCTTTCCATCTCCCAAGTGCATCCATGTAGCTAATAAGCTAATACAGCTTCCAGTTCTGTTCAAGGATCTTTTCTGTCTAATAAGGTACCATTTGTTAGAAAGAAACAGAGAAGACGTATTTTGTCCCTTCCCTCCAGACTATATTTGAGTTCTTTTAAAAGAAGAAGAGCACATTGCGACATGGACAGTTCAGTGTGACTAACTATTTAATTACATAATTTAGTAATCAAATATATGACTTCAGCCAGATTGAAATTTTTTCTTGGACCCTGGAATTTTATTTATTTTTTTAAAGTTTGACAGAAAATAGTTCAGCCATTTTTGGAACAAACTTAGTGAAGGATGGTTTTGCCAACATTCATATTTTTCATCTGTTTTCTGAAGAACCATAAGGATTTATAACAGGAGCTTGAAATCTGGCAGTGAGGCAACCCTCAAGTTAGAACAGTGTCTTTTTTGTCCCCAGAAAAATCCATTCTTAACCATCTGAGTTAGGAGAAAAAAAAACACACTGGTATTTACAAAACAGGGACTGTTGCATTTTGATTTTCTGCATGTTTCTTCAGGAACATGTGAGCCCTGAAGCCTCATGAGTGTCTTGTCCCAGGTACACCACATCTGGAAGTACAGCTCAGGACAGCCTTATCTTGAACAGAACTCTGTTTACTGACAGCAAAACTACATCAGCAGAAAAAGGTATAATAGAGAAGTTAACAAGAAAAGAATCTAATTAGAAATTAGTTGGGTATTAAACACTCATCAGTAGTCATACAGTGTAAGACAGCATTATAGCCTTTAAGCTCAGCCTGTATATTAATTTCCCTAGAATTTAAGGGCTTGTTTTTCAGTTGTTGTAACTCAGCTCTATTAACATAAGCGGAGCTTGCCCTAATACTCTTTAGTTAAGCAGCCAAGCAAATAATTTTTTCTGTGCTTTTGAAGTCATTCCCAAGTATCATACAAAAGGATCCTTGAGCACAAAAAAAAAAAAAAAAAATCACAACCCCAAACACAGCACCCCCATGTAGGTCACAGCCCTGAACCGGCTGCACCTTCCAAACTGCGGGTCGACAGGAGTTTCACAAGGGTACCCTAGGTCACTGCTTCCTCACAGCGACTTCAGAGGGAGGGGAAAAAAGGGTTTGAAAAACATTCCAGATTTCAGCAGAGCTGTTGTAGCTGTGCAGATGCAGAAGTCACTGAAATGTCTGGAGGGACAGCCTTAGCAAGCCTGTGACCTTCTGTGACTGTGGCATTTCAGAAGGGATTTGGTTGGGACTGTTAAACACATGCCAAAAAGAACTGCTGCTTCGATTTTTTTTCAATCAAGTAGCACTATATTTGGACTGGAAACAGCCTGTGGGTGAGCAATAGTAACTGTTCGAAGGCAAGTGAAAAGTTTCAAGCAGATACTACAGTCAAGGAAGAAGCAACTTGAATGTATCTGGGCAAGTTTCCATACTGAGTCAAGCAACTTTTTCCCATGACATCAGACTCAAAACAAACAATATATTATAGTCCATATGTTGATAAAGAAAACCCATGCAGTGCAGAGGCATGCACCAGCCTACCGAACACCGACTGAACGAAAGCCGGATTGCTTGCAAGCCACGGAAGTTAGACAAATAAAGAGCCCTGAGTTTGCAGGATATCGAGCATGAGCAAGACTTCTCAGCACGATGAGATTGTGAATACTGAGGTAAGACTGAAAGAAAACTGCCTATATAGAAGTTATACAGTCTGACTGGATGACAAGTACAATAAGCGAACAGTGCTTTGAATATGCAGCAGTCATAAGGCTCAGAAAACTGTGAACTTGGTTGTGGATAATGTGCTTAGAGAACCTGAAGTTCTCTGCCTACCTGAAATCATAATGGATTTGCATGAGAAATTTGGACTGCAGAATGGTTTTGCAAACAGAGTTCAGAAGATCTTTTGGCAGATTAAACATGTTCCCAGTAAGATGATGCTCAGGAAAATCGTGCAAGGAAAACCTATAAATGCTCTTTTCGCAATAATAGTGCTGCTTTCTTAGAACTGACTGTATTTTAAAGGGAAGAAAGCGAGAATGCACTCCTCAAGTTGCCAACATAATCTATCAAGAACAGCTAGTAAATCACAACATTTAGCAACTTAAAATGATGTGGTACAATTTAAAAATCAAAACAAAACCAAAAGCATATTCTATAGGAGAAAGAGGTACTTGCTAAGCATAGTATTTTGCTGCTGTTTAGAAAAATTTTGGGAATCACACTTTTACTTTAACATGGCCTAATAATAGTAATGCTTACTGCATACAGCTGAATTCACTGAGATATTTTATCAGACCTTGAATTTTCTGATAACAATAAGAAACACAAGGCCACCTTTGTTCTCTCTCATAGAAATTAGTAAGTCAAAATTAGAAAGGAGCCCTGTCAAATAAGGAAAAATTTGACCAGGAGGGTGAAACAGGCAGGTTGTTAAATTTCAATTGCTTTAACAAAATGATCTAAGCTTATAAAATTGATAGCCACAGCAAATCATGAAATTAAATGCTTTATTATTGCCACTAGAATTAAAGTAGAAGAACCATGGCTTATAGGAGTATTAAGGGAAAAATAACATTTCTTTTGTTTGTAGAGTACCGAACACATTCACACAGAGAAACATTTACCATGTTCACTAGCCAAACTTCTGAAAATGCAATTCACTCAGGTTTTTTCCTGTTTTAAAGGATGGATGTACTTAAAGAAGTTGTTTTCTGGATTTGTACACCCAGTTTCATTCCCTTATTTACAGATCCTTCAATCCAGGAATTTTGTTGCTGTCAAATTCCACAGTGAAAGTCTCAACTAAAAAAAAACCCAATCTACGGAAACAAATTTGGCAACCATAACTCTTTGCTATTCAATCTAGGCCTCTGCAGCCATTTACTTCGAGATAGATTTTTGTCTGCAGAGATATTTAGGTAACAGCAGACTTTAATCTTAGGCACCATCAAGAAGAGAGGCACAGAAATGTGCTGCTTCCAAGTAACAGTGATCCTCTTGAGATAGCTGCAACAGCAAGCTGCTACCTCTCAAGATCCTCAAGATCCTTAACATTAATGATTACCTCCCACATCTTTATGTACTTTATTGTACAGCTGCCACAGCTATTTGGAACACAGTGTTTAAAACATTGAATATTACTGCCAATTGAGGTGCGTTAAGAGTGCACATTGCTCTTGCACTGATCTTCAATGCCTAATGCCCAGGAGAAAACAGCTTTTTCAAGAGATCTCCCAGTTCTGCTTTGCAGGGAGTCCTGGTGACAGATTGGCCAAATTCATTGCATAAAGATCACACAGGTTTTGAGGAGGAAGAATTTCACATCCTTAGGGAATTAGGTGGATTTTAAGTATGGTCTGAAAATCCAATCTGAAACCACAATAATAACAACTAAATACCTGCCATCGTTCCATACTCACGTGCAAGTTACACAGGGGATAGATAATGCATGTGAAGGCTACTTTACAGCTCTAAATTAAAAGTAATTAACGCTCGGTGTTTAACAGCTTAAGATACAGTTAACAGTAGCCTGGCATCCACACATTAGTTTGAAAGTATCTCTCAGGCTCAAGAAGCTGTAGAAGTAAAAAGGTAGAGTAGGTCTGGTAGTCGTAGCTAATCCTTATGAATCTGTCCTCAGACTGCCTGTGTTCCTCTCAGGCAAAGGAGTTACCTGTCAGCCCTCGCTCTTGGTTTTTACGCTGAGGCTGCACATTCCCTGCAGTACGCGGGAAGAAGGGAGTGCAGTGAGGTACAGCTGGGAAGAAACATTCTGCACCTGATGACAGGCTCTCGAGTGTAGGGTAAGGAGTAATTTGTGCTTTCAATGGCACCTTTGGTGCACAATTCCCAACATAAAGGCAAAGGATCCACAGGTGGAGACAGACATGGATGGTGCAGTATAAGATCACACTGACTGCACTGCAGTGAGTAGCACTGTATTCATTCCACAGGAAAAAAAGCATTAGCTTTACAGAATACATGATTAAATAACTAGGATCTTGGCTAGGGTCAATGTAAAGAACCACTCTTACAGACACTTTGTAGAAGCTTTTTCTGAAATCATATTTTAAACAAGGCAAGTAACATCTGCCTATGTAAAAGTGAATTGTTTAAATCATAGCAAGAGCTTTATTTCATTATTAAGCAACACAAATTAGCCTGGTGCCTATTTTTCAGAGGCATGTAAAGCATCTCCACAACTGTGGTTTGCTTTTAATATTCATGCCATCAGCAGTTACAGAAACTTCAGCTACACAGATCATAGTTTCCACATTTCACCTAACTGTCCTGTGGAACTTCAGTGTAAGGTGCCAGCACCTTTTTTAATAGAAAACCCAGATATTTTCACAGTCAGTCTCTTAGCATATTCTACACACGTAATTGCTTTTAAGAGTATTTTTTTTAAGTATATGAAAAGCGACTGAATGGCATAGTTGATTATTATGAGGCACTGGGCAAAAAATACTCTGCTGGACTGAACCAGCTGTTGAACATGTCTTTTCAGATGTCTTGAAAACCATGCTAACTGCTACATCTTAGTTTTCATGGACCTCAGCAGTTCTCCATTCTGTCTGGAAGTACAAACTATGAAATGACTGTTCTTGCAGTATTCAGAGTTTGGCCATAACCAAGGAGCCCTGGAACTGTAATAGTGTATTCTTTGGGGTATATTCAATGTTAGACTAAATCTCCAACTGTTTCTTGGCTCACCCTCCATTAACTGGACCTTGAGCTTACTATTTGTATTCAATGGCAGGGGGCTAATGCTGCCATCTGTTTTGACAAATGTTTTCCATTGCCTCTGCATAGCTGACAGACCATGAGGCATATTAGAAGGTTAAGTTCTTTCTGAACCACCAAGAACTCCTTGAGTCATCAGAAATCTCACTATAACATAGCTAAGAAGCTAATTGTAAATCTGTTTGCAAAGGATTTTAGTTCATCATGAACTGGAGGTCTTAAAATCTTCCCAGATCCTTATCACTTGTTCTCTGAGCATCTGCCTACTCTTCATTCCTTTAGATCAAAATTATTACTGAGTGAAAATTATAGCTGTAGGCATTCTGCAAAAAAAAGCCAGTACCACTTCTACTTTTGTCTTCTGCACTTTGTTTTCAATACAGAGCACAAACCATGCACAAACTGCATGTTAAGGAAGAGCAGTTGTACAAAGTCAGATTTTTTTCTATCATTAAAAACTGAAATCCATAACCAGACTTTGAACACTTTCTTTACAGTAAGGCCAAAGAAAGACTGCCTGTTTAGAGTTGTTAGTCTCAGGTGCAACTTTAATAGCTTTGGCACAATAATAGGAAAATACGACATCTCTGAACTCTAATAGTCAGTGTCAATGAGCTTGTATTTAGCCTGAAAGATTCTGATACTCAGAAGTATTTTTTAATAGTGGTTTCAGAACAGAAAAGCATGTATTTCTTAAGAGCTAAGCATATTCAGAAGCTTCATTTCAATATAGTCTCACAGAATGGCTGAGGTTGGAAGGTGCCTCTGGAAGTCATCTGGTCCAAACAACCCCCTGCTCAAGCAGGGTCACCCACAGCAGGCTGCTCAGAACCATGCACAGACAGCTTCTGAATATCTCCAAGGGTGGAGACTCTACAGCCCCCCTGGGACAACATATATCAGTGCTTGGTCTCCCTCATACAGATGGCCTCCTGTGTTTCCGTTTGTGCCCATCACCCCTGGTCCTGGCACTGGATACCACAGAAAAGAGCCTGCCTCCATTGGTCCCCTCTGGACCTCCCATGAGCCTCCTCTTCTCCAGGTGAAGAGTGCCAGCTCTCTCAGCCTTTCCTCATAACAAAGATGCTCCAGTCCCTTAATCATCTTAGTCATCCTTCACTGGACCCTTCCTTCATAGCTCCATGTCCCTCTTGCTCTGGGGAGCCCAGAACTGGACCCTACTNTTGTGCCCATCACCCCTGGTCCTGGCACTGGATACCACAGAAAAGAGCCTGCCTCCATTGGTCCCCTCTGGACCTCCCATGAGCCTCCTCTTCTCCAGGTGAAGAGTGCCAGCTCTCTCAGCCTTTCCTCATAGCAAAGATGCTCCAGTCCCTTAATCATCTTAGTCATCCTTCACTGGACCCTTCCTTCATAGCTCCATGTCCCTCTTGCTCTGGGGAGCCCAGAACTGGACCCTACTCTCCAGGTGTGGCCTCACTAGTGCTGAGGAAAAGGCAAGGATCACCTTCTTCAACCTGCCAGCAACACTCCTCCTAGTGCAGCCCAGGATGCTGTTAGCCCTCCCAGCAAGGGCATACCATTGACTCAAGTTCAGATTGGTGCCCACCAGGACCCCCAGGTCCTTCTCTGCAAAGCTGCCTTCCAGCTGGTTGGCCCCAGCATGTCCTGGTGCCTGGTGGGGCTGTTCTTCTCCAGGCACATGACTTTTCATTTCCCTTTGTTGAATTTCATGAGGGTGCTGCTGGCCCATTTCTCCAGCCTGCAAACACTCTAAAACTAGGTGCAATGCTACAACTCAGAGCAGCAAGCACAGATCAGTAACATTTAATTTATCTTTTGAGTGAAGCCGGCCTGTGGCTCAGAAATCAGGGTATCTGCTAGGTTTTCTTCTCTACTAGGTCAAGGCTTAATTTCATCTCAGTTGATAGTATCTACAACATGCAGGTTTACATAGCTCTCAGTACCTCAAGACAATAGTAGATCAGCATTAAAAGATTTATTGCATTGTGTTACATCCTTGGGAACTGAGATAATTGCTTGCAAGGTAGAGGAATAAAATAAAATTATTTTCCATTCCTTTTCCACATAGAATTAGTCATTTAGCTTGCAATGATCTAGTCTCCTCGCTTCTAAGTAGTAGCTAGAAATGGATCATTTGCATAGGTTTGCATATCACCATAGCACACAGCAGCTTTGATAAGCATCTCCCCAGAAGCATAGGGTGAAATTTATCTCCAAGTCCCGATTGACAGGACCATGAAGATTCCTGCCTGCCTTTAGAGTACGGAGTATGCCTGTATCCTCAGATTACTAAAACTCCGGTTGCTTATGCAAACCCAACCTCTTCATTTGGATGGCAGTACTATCCTCAGTGTCTTAAAGTGTGATCTTGTTCTCTAAAACAGTAAGAGTCTAGCCTGAACCCTGAAAAATCATGCTTGACCCCTTCTTATTGAAACACCATTACAAGTAACAAGTATTCAGTGGTATGTCAACTTGGCGACACCTCAGGTAGTTGTAACTGGTTGGAATTCTGAGAAATTGTGTTTTCACTTTGTTTCCTTGTTTTGCAGGGCTAATAGAACAAAACCACAGTGGTTTTATTCACCACTGAACAGATGCAATGATACATACGTACGTAGGCAGCTCTGTCAGATTATAAAACTTATTTTTTCTTTTGTCATTTCAGAGGAATAAACCCAGTGCTGAGTAGTCCCAAGCTTAGTCTGTTTGCATGAACCATTAGAGAAAGGGACAGTCACAGCAGGAACACTGTCTTTGCCCTGTCTTCATGGCTCTGTCTGGGGTGATTTGCCTCCCCCATTTCTGACAAGCCTCATACTTACTGCAACCCAGACAGTTCTCATTCGCTTTATGTCCATCTGCTCTGAAGTGACCTGACAGCAATGTACCTTTCCCTGGAATTTTTACTATTACTTCTTTTCTTTACAATCTAGTCCCATCTCTTAGCCTTTGAATCATCTCAATTTCAAACCACATGCTTATGTTTAGGTTATGTCCCTATAACCAAAAGCCTCAGCATTTTCTCCTTGAAAGGAAAGGTGAAAGAAAGCCCAAGAAGCACTGTTGCATGCCAACACCAACAAACTGCTGCTAACTTCATCCCTCACCGCAGCAAAGACAGATGAGCCAGAGCAAAGTCTTGAGTCCAGAGGATAGAGTTGAAACCTAAATAAGCATATGAGAGTGGCCCAAAATTTGTTTTAAGGAGAAGACATGCTAACATCTCAGTAAAAAGTTAAATGGCACCATTTGAGTTACATCCATTGTTCCCAGTTAAGGAGACTGTCTTCAGCAGTAAACCACAAGACGTCCACAAAAGCCTAACATGACATTTATTTCTGTGCCTGAAGCTTGAGCAAATTATAACAGGCTTCCAAGGCAAAAGAAAATTAAAGACTTGGAACATATTCAGCAAAGTTCTGATGTAATCTTGTCTTACCTCTATAGGCAGCGAGGACATATACCCTTCAGTATTTCAGACTAAAAATAATGAGAAGTCTTTATTTAAAATGCTCCTAATTTCCAGATTTTTCTTTTTGTGTGTGTGTGGCTATGGCATCATCACATGAGATGTAAAACCCAGTTCTTAAAAATACTTATTTGGGTCCTGGAATTTGTTTCATCCAGTCCAAGTACTAACTTCAGCATCACTAGTATAAGGCTCTCCCTACATACAGTTCTCTTCAAGATTTGACCCATTAACCCTATTAGGGTACATCAGGGATGTATGTGTATTCACATGTACATAAAGCTGAACGTATACTTTTCAAGTCTCATGCCACTGTTTTATGTACAGTCTTCCTCCTTACATATCACAGATTCAAGACACAGTAACAGTGATCTAAGGCTCTCAGAAAGCCACCTAATGATATTTATTATCAGCTATTTCTGTTTACGTCCTGGTTTTAGTTCATCTGTTGTATTTTCATAGGGATAGTTTAAAATTGCAGGAACCATTTTTTGAATCTTAGAAATTATTTTACTAGCACCAAACTAAGAAGAAAACGTGCCTAAAACCAGGTTCTCCAACAGCAATAAATTCTGTCTTCCTATTCTTAGAGCATGTACTTTCAGCCTCTTAGTAGAATCATGAGAATCAAGGGAGTTGGATGAAGGTTGCCAGTTATGATATTAATAAAACATAGTAAGAGTCCAGAAAAAATAGTATTGAAAAGCTATAGCTCATCTTGAGCTTTAAAATGAGCTTTCATAATTTCTGTGGAAAAAATACACATCTGGAAACAATACACATGGCCTTGCATGAATTGTCTTAAAAGATGTGCATTTAAAGCATTTGGGTTAGAACTGGAAGCAAATAATGAATTTAAGCTAACAGTACAAGAGAAGAAAGAAAGATGAAGAATCAGGTTGCCCAGCTGAGTGAGGTCTCTTAAGTTTGAACAGATTAATCACATCAGCATAGAAATAATACTACTGTACGATTCACATCACATGTGACAAGGTGTCATACCTGTGATTTGTGCTGTATGCCACAGAACCCCTGTATGCACCTACAAATCAAATGCAAGACATACAATTATATTCAAAATAATCAGTTTCAGGTCTATGAAATGTTTCCACACAAAAGGAGCTGTCACTTTTTAGAGACTGGATTGCCAGACTGGATTCTGGTTTTAAGAAAACAAAACGAGAAGAGCAATATTCCGTAAATGTTCCAAGCAAAAAGGATTAATTACTGGTCATACTACATATGCAGCCCTGTATCCCACTGTATATAAACTAGAAGCCTGTCTGAAGGATCCTGAGAAACTACCAGACTTAACCAGGCCACCACTTACCCTACCACAGCACAAGAGAAAGCTTTTCATCTTTCCGGATGCATTAGTCACTCCTGTACTACTGAACAATACATGATGCTGCTTGTAGTGCTATATTGTTCAGCATCACTGCCTAGGAGCTGGCAGGACTAGGGTACTGCTTCTCTGAAGCTGTTTAGGTCAGCTCTCAGATGGCTCTCACGTTATTAGTTCTCTCACATGTGAGAGGAGAAAAAAAGGATAGATAGAGTTTGGGTAACTGCAAAACTCCATCTACACATAGGGTTAGTGAGCTCTTTAAACACCGTTTGGCGATGGTGCAGCAGCTAGATATTACCTCCATGAATTTAAATCTGGGCATCAATCAGTTATTGCATACTGCCAATTTCCTACAGAAGTGTTTTTGTCTGAAATTCTTCTATGGGTGTAAGGACATCTTTCCAGATCAGACTTATATTATTGCAGTGTCCCTTTTGAAAGAAAGTTATCTGTGAATTTACTAGGTAATTTCTAGCATTAGTTATTACTTCTGAAGTGCTACGTATCTGACATCATGATTAAATATTAATACCTAGATTGTGTTCAAAATTATAAAATTATTTCATATAAAACATTGAAACTTTCTTTACTCTTTCACTCTACTTGAACAACTCAAATTCTGTTCTGAAATGCATAATCATTCATTTGACTTTCCTCTGTCTTCACTTAAATGCACTGGGGGAAAATAAAGAATATAAGAAAACTAAGAAACTGATCATATTGCTCTTTAATTTATCAGATTAAAAGATAAATCTTTCTTTACAAAAGTTAAAGTTAGGTGAGAGTAGAGATATGAGCTAGAATTTTTAAAATACTCCAAGATTAGTATTTTAAGACTTGAGGCAGACCTTTAATTAAAACTTCTCCTAGCATATTCAAAAGATATTAGACCCTAGAAATGTGTTAAATTTTAAGATACCATTTTAAATATAAAGAAAAAAGTGAAAAGGATATCTACATGCACCTCGTTCAGAAACTATGCCTTCACCTATGAAAGCAAACAGCTCTGTTTATATAAATTATAATAAAAGCAGGCAGGTGATTTGTGGATTTTTCTTGTGTTTAAAAGTTGAGCATGTAACAACCAGTAAACACACATCAAGAGAAGAGAAGGGAAGCCAGTGATATTAACAGTAAAACATTTAAACTAAGAAGAAATATTATTTGATCTGTTTTAGTCCACCTGACATTTTTATATCCACATTTAACTAACAGGTCATTAATATCCACACAAATGTAAGCAAGGGAGTTTCGAGCCAAGATGTCTTGTTCAAAGCAATAAAACCTTTATTCACACTCAGCTTCTACCTCCAACATTTCATAACTTTGCAGCCCTGACAAATACTCACAGCAACACCAGTCTAATTGCACAGAAGGGAATCAGTCAGCATCTGTTCACAACATTCTTGCACTATGGAAAAAGACAATTACTATGTAAGATTTTTCCTCAGAGAGACCTGGCTATGTACAGGGAGGTGGAAATCAGATAGCAAGCTGTGTGCAACAGGATATTTTAATTTTCCCTTTTTGCCTTCCAAGTGGAAGGGATTCCTTGAAGCTGAAGTTCTTTTATAGATTATAACTTTCTAAAGAGCCACAAGAGAATTTACTCATCCAAGTTCACTTCATTTGGTCCTGTCCTGTTCTGAAACATTCTTAAACACTAAGATCAGCAGATAGCAAGAGACATGCTAATTCTCATTCAGGAGATGATCACAGATATCACTTTTCCAAGTTAACTATTTTCAATTTATCAGAAATTCTCAGCTTACCCCTTAAGACCATGATTTCTGCAAATGAATTTATTGGAGCAGAGTGTGCTTTATCATGTACCATATAAATCAGACCATAAACAAAATGAAGCTGAATAAAATGCTACAAAAAAAAAATTACTTTTAATACACTTATCTCCTTGTCAAATTTAGGAGGAAAACTTTTTTTCAAGATGAGCCTTTAAAAAAAAAAAAAAAAAGGAATTCCAGATTTATGCCTCCCCAACTCCAGTTTGCTTCATGGCTTTAAATTTGTAAAGAAGATTTCTATAAAGTTTGGTTTTAGGCATGTCTGAAGTCATGATTCTCACAACAGATCCTCAGAGGTTTAGTAATATCAGTGTTCCCAAATAAATGCTAGGATTAAATCTTCAGGTCCTCTCATTTTAATAGGCTTTGATTCTAAAAACAATAACACTGGCTCACATGTAGCAGCAAGCCTCCTTTTGACCTGGGTTTTAACTGAAGATATTAAGGTTTCTCTTAACTTAATCTTTCCCATGCTAGAGGAATGATCCTATAGTGCCTCAATTTCAGGTCTGGTAGGAAACTCTGTTTTCAGTGGCAGGTACAATTTTAATAAGTACAGCACTTTTAAATATTAAGGATTATTGCTGAAGGTTTTTAGCAAAATGAGAAAATACATATAAATACATATTATAAAACACACCCTGCACACAGAACACAGGGCTAGTTCAGCAATACTGCAAAGAAATGAATATATAAGGAAGAAGAAACTGATAGAAGATGTGGCCCAGACTTTGGAATGACTACCTGAATCAACAATATGACTAATGGTATGAATTTCAGCTGACTGCACATCTTTGCGAAGCACCACTGTAAAGATGACTAGTCAGAGTAGGAAAACTGATGACTTCCCCAGTCAGAAGCAGAGCATCTTTAGTGCACATGAAAATAAAGCTGGTTGTCTGGGCTTACAGTAATCACTGCCCAGGGATCAGGTTGGGGGTTGCACGTATTCTTCAAGAGCTCGTCTTTCCACAGCTCCAAAATAGTTTGTGTGCCACCTGAGGTTGTGGTCATTCAGTTCAGCAAATATAATTCAAGGTCAAACACTTTAAAGGAATGTCTTCCTTCAAAGGTTATCAGAAAAGTCCAATTGAAATTACAGAACTTAACTGCTAAAAATAATTAGTGTCCATAACAATTTGTTTCTTGTCCGCAACACGCACCTTGACATATTTTCAGTGGTGTTCTGTGTTTAACAAACTGAGGTTATCATATGTGATTCCAGTTTCACTTGTAATCAGTCTTGAAGGTTTAATTACTGACACCACTTGCATATGCATTTTCCTGACACTAAACAAAACCAATTTGCTTCAGACAACTTCTGGGGCTAAATTTCTGGAAAGCTATTTTAGGATCTCTCTTTGGTTTATAACTAATCCCACTATATAGGAACTACTCTGGGATCTAGATGCTGAGGACTTTAAAGGCAGACCACTACACATCCCATTTTATTTAAGCAATTATACATTGGTAATTGCAGTGAATTTAATTACCATTTCTGATGATGCACAGACTGGAACAGATTACACTCCCCTCAAACCTTTCTTGTTTCCTCTTTTGGGAACGGGAAACATAGATGAGAGGTGAGTTCCTGCATCATTACACCTGATCTCTGCTATGACAGGCACCATATCACGATCTGCCAAAGAACTCAGACTCCATCTTATAAGCAGCTTGCTTTTTTTTTTCCATCCTTGAGACAAATGAAAACAACCTGCTCCAAGCTTTCCCTGCTTTAAAAGTTGAAATCCTCTTCTATTTTGCAGTCTAAAATAACTTTAGGTCACCATGAATTTGTTGGTGTGTCAACATTATCACAGCTTAAAAAAAAGTCTTCTCATTAGCATTTACCTCTTTATTTATCTTCTATTCTTCCAGCTCAAATAAAACAAGTTTGCTCCCTATCTTTTCATATGTCAGAACAGCTGATAGAGTTGACCAAGCTACCTTTAATATTTATTTATTTTTTTGTTTTTCTCCTCAATTCCCTGGCAGGTATTCAGAATAAGTTTTGTAGGAATATCTGTAGCAGGGCTTTTTTTCTGTAGTAAATGGTAAAACCTACACCAGATCCCCAGTCTCGGAGAGGAAGAAGCAAGAATGGCACACATTGCCTACAGCTTAGACCACAAGTCCAGGCAAGACACGCAGTAACATCTACTTAAGTTAGTATTTGTTACACTGGTCGGTTCATTTACAGATTTATTGCAGCATGCCTTGTTTACTGCAGCACCATCCTGTTTGGCTTCCAAAGTGCTCCATTCTCTTAAGACCACTGAAAATCCACACAAAGTTCCAAACAACCACAACAAACAGATCAAGTAGATTATTTTTTTCCAGGAGTACGTCAACCTTTGCAATAATATCTCAAAAAAATCAGTTGTCTCTCCATACTAAATGGCATGTTTGGTTGGTTTGGGTCTCTGCCATAAAACACATCTAGCAGTTCTTAATTTGCTACTGACCTTTCGTATCCCTCCTTCTTAGGCAAGCATGGCTCCTTCACTTCCATGGACCACCCAGACTCCTGGATCTAACTGCAACTCTTGAATTCAGAATAATATCAATAACTCAAAGGTGAAAATTAAGTCACCCTTCTCCCCTCACAGAATTTATTTCTTACTCTGAAAATAGAAATAGCTGCAGCACCCCCACACCCCATTTCTGCTGGTGCTCTTTGAGATGCATTCCTACAGAAGAGTATTCAGCAATAACTGAAGAGCTCATTTTAAGAGCTGTTTTCAACATAATTTCACATCCAGATGGCATATGAATTATAACCTTCTATCATGGACTTAACAAGTCGTGGGCTGCTCTTAATTGTCACTTCCAGGATTTAATGCTGTTTATAAGCCAGTAACAAAACCTGCTGTTCTTCTTACAAATCAGAAAATTCTGTTTCTTAAGGCTACACATTGCACCCTACTTTCCTTCTCTCTCTTATTGAATTCCTGCCTTGACTTTTTTGAGATTTGCTCCATATCTTTTTCAGGCAAAGATCCTCAAGGGAAGAACCAAGGGTCAAGTACCTTCTGCTCTATCTATCCTTGTTATTAAGAAAAGAATTTGTCCCCTTCATTTTATTATTCTGAACCAAGCTCAGGGTCTCAGGTGAATAATATGTCAGTTTAAAGCATATAATATGAAAATTCATTAAACATTTTATTATATATTTAGCAGCCTGTTAGATACCTTACTCCAAACAGCAATTTATAATCATGTGCAAGATGTGGCTTCCTGAATTTGCATAGTTTAGAAATAGTAAAGCAGAAACAACATGGTGAGGGTAGTTATTTGTTTTTAAAACAACATTAGAGCAGAGCTTAGTGGATCAGTGCAGCATCTGCAAAGTTCTGCCCATTAGTAATTGCAAAGCCTTGAGATGAGGCCCAGAAGAACCTAAGCTGCATGAATTCAGCTCGTTAATTGTGGAGTTTTTATTAAATTAGCCATTAGATAATTGTAAATCAGACATTGGCATGGAGGTGATTGCTTGAGAAAGTTTAGGGTACATAAAACAAACACTACTTGAATCACTAGAAGCAAGGCACTTGCGTCAGCACTGTTTCCAGCCCAGGACTCCTCTGCTTCCCCTGGCAGTCAATAAGACCACTCAGCACCTCACACCCAGGCAGGCACACGCTGCTTCCCAGACACAGGCACGCTCACTTCGGGGCTGGCCAGACTTGTCGCTACGCACTAGCAGGGCTCCATAACACAGTAAGGACAGGCAAAGAGAGGTGACAGAGCATGCTGAGACCAGGGCCTCAGAAGGTGACGTGCAAATCTCCAAAAACCACATTCTTCCCTCCACAGCAGACATTTGGAAGAACAGAGCTAGGTCATGCTTCATAACAGCAAAATTGCTTGGTTGGCCCACCTGTGGATGGGCTCTCCAAGGAAGTTACTTTAACCTCAAGGCCATGTTCACAGCTGTAAAACATCTACATGGCCTGGAGAAGGTTCCCTCCTCCTTCGGCCTCCAGGGCATTTCCCAGCAAAGTGCAGCTGTTTGGGGTTTGTGCTGGGAGTAATTTGGAATTACAGCTTTTAAAATCCTGCACTTTTTATAGTTAATTGAAAACTAAATCGGATTGGAATTTACCACAGAGAGGTCAGATAAACCAGAAATGTGGTTTGCGTACTTCCTCTAGATACACATCAAAGGAAAACCCAAACAAAAAAAGACTATTCTTTGCACTTATAATTGGCTCTGGTCACAGGCTTATACAACAGATTGAAATTCCCTAGGCAGAGGCATGTTCTCTTACATGTCTCTGACTGAAAGAAAAATAACCTGATAATGCAAGCTGCAAACAGATAATTCAATAGAAGTTAGGCACCCTAACAGTTGCACAGATGCCTGGCATTGTGTATGATCCCTTCAAATTGATTTGAAAGTAGAGAAGAACAGCATATTCAGACCAAATTACATCAGCAGTCTGGCAGTCCCAGGAGAGACAGGCAGCATCACCTGCCTGCTCTACACTAGGAGCTCCTACATCCCCCTAACAACCAGCTCTGCTCAAGCCTCACTCTCCTTACTTACATACAGATTAAAAAGTTATCCTGGCACCTCCATAGAGTAGACACCACACAGCTGGATCCCCAAGTTCTTGTTTCAACAAGAAGCTTGAGTTTATTTCTACCACTAAAATGCAAATGTAAATGATGTAACATATAAAACATGGATTAGCTCTAACTATAGGCTACAAATGACTGAATATTCAAAACATTAGCCATTATCTAGTAGAGCCAGTAGAGTTTCCAATGTAATGGGTTTCTCTGGAATGGCATAACTTCTTTTAAGAGCAACATCTCTGCAGCCAGTCTTATGGCAAAGGCAACTCCTTCAGGAATCTTTTGTTTCTAGATGTAGTGGATCAACTTCCCTCAAAGATCAGTTTTGCAAATCCTTTTGCGGCCTGGTAGAAGCAGTGTGCTCCTTCTGTCAGACAGTCAAAACAGATCATAAAAAAGAAATGGCTTATAATTAACTCTATCCTTTTATATATTGAATTTTTACTTGATTATTTTCCTAATGTTAGCAGGCTTTCAGACAGCACAGAGTAAGCCTTGTCTTTAGCAGTTACAATTTTCACCATTTAACTTCCCAGCCAAGCCCTCAGATTTTCGTGCAAGTAGCCTCAACTATAACATTATATATATGTATGTACATATATAACATTATACTTCCTGAAAAAACATACCAATGAGTATACAGGGGCTCCCCCAAAGTTTCAGTCCTTGTCACAGTCACTGGAGCCAGGCTCCTTTGAAAATCTGACCCTAAAATTGTCATTTGCCTCACTCAGATGTTTGGAATGCCTGTGTAATCCAAATTTCATGCAGCGGAAATAATCCTGGTTTCAAAGGAAAGTAGATCTGAAAGGTCAAGCAAATCTCAAGCTATGCTGCCTCAAGCCTTTCCTCTTCCAAGGGAGTGGCTAATGACTTGTTCTTTGGGAAGACTGGAAGGAGATCAAATATGAAGCAACGATTAAGAAAAATCTTCCACACCAATTACAGCTTCCGTGCTTTTGGCTAGAATCCATAACCCAGTTTCCAGGGACAGACCTATGACTTTTCAATTCCCTTACGAAGCTCTAGAGAGTCAAAAGGATGGAAGCATGTTATCAGTTTGCTAGTTTATAAGTTTGAAGAAAGAAAGTGGATGAGCAGGCAGCCTCAGAAATTCTGTTGGAACATAACTGGAACTGAAAGGTTTCCCAGAAGAAAACAATTAGGGTTTCAAGAGTTCCTGAGTTTGGGGACTGCATGCAAACTATGTTTGTTTCTAGCTCCCCATCACAACCAGTACCATCACAGCTTCCCAGAAATTTTCAAACACAGGAAATCAGAACAAAGCAACAAATTCCACCAACCTACAAAGGTGGCATGCAGAGCTTTGCATGCTCTCATTTGAGAAGTCTACTGTTTTCCAACCTATTTTTGTATTTGCCTACTGCTCTCTTGGCTGATACAGGTAGAATTGATGACATCCCTCTCAAGAAGTGCTGAGTGCGTTCTGAGTGCGTTCTCCAATGCAAGAACTTGTGCATTTACTGATGGTTATCCAATGGCTTGGAGAGCTTAAAGTCCTGGCAATGCTATAAATATTGCCAGGTGTGCCAGGAACATGTGAATCTTTGGTTAAAGCATGAGAATTTTAGACAACAGAGCAAAGACATACAGGCAAAAGGGATTATATAGTGATGCTTTTAGAGCTGCAGCGCTATATATACCTCTGAATAAACACAAGAATTTGTCACACTTGCACCTGCATGTTGAAGAACCACGGGCAAGGTTTGTCCTGTACTAAGTGGATAAAATCCACAATCCTCAGAAGGCTCCTTCATGCTCCTGCAGATTTGCTGTTCTACCTCAACACCACTTGGGCACAGAAGCACTTCAAAGATAAGACAGGAGGAAAGGGAGCAGAAAGTGCTCTGATAATCCTAGCTAGAGGAACAGCTCCTCTGATAAAACACCCCTATGACTTCTGTAATTTGCATTAGGAAGTATCCTGTTTCACAAAAGTCAGAGAAACAGTGTGATCTCATGTGCTAAAATGTAAATTGGAATAATCCATGCCTGTTTCTGCATGGATCCCAAACAAAAAAAGGAGTTGGACCAAACTGTGTTTGCAGTTTGCCAAGCTCTTTCTGGTTTGGTGGGGGTTTTTTGTTTGTTTCCCCCCCCCACCCATTTATTGGCTGATAAAGCTGTGATCAGCAGTGTGTTAAAGAAGAGTTGAGCCAATATGGAACTTTCCAGTTCACCAGTAGTAATTAGATCTGTGAGCATGAATATAAATCTAAATATCTGAGATCCAAAGGGCTGCCTCTTGATGCATTTCTGTTTACTGTCTCAAGAGCCCTCTTCATATCTTGTGTAAAACTACGCATCATATTCAGATTACACCCTGGGATAAATCTCTTGCCTTTCCACTTCACACCCATAGAACTGATTTGGCTGAGGTGACTTAGTAGTCCAAAGGATATGATCCACAGATGTCAGAAATAGCATTAACTTGTCCAAGTGGTAAACAGCCAGCACAGCCAAGATTACACACACCTTCAGCTGAATGGTTAAGGTTGGGTTTCCTCTTTCAAGCAGGCAACCAAAAATACAGTTCTCCTTGACTGAATTGAAAAAGCTTACAAGTGGGATTTCTTTACAAGAAAACGAATACATTATTTCTCGATTACATTCTGCATTTTGGCATAGTTTAACAGAGTGGGAAGACAACAGACTCAAAAACGTAAATGGCTCTGTGAGGGAGGAATACAGCAGGCAACAATCAGAACATGGGTGTGACAGCAGCTCCTTGCTTTGTTTTGAAAGCAAAAGTTTCAGTCAAAAATAACTGGAAAATGGATACTAAGAGTGTGAACAGCCAGCAGGAAGACTCCTAACTAGGATAAACAACCCAATGCAGTCAATAGCTGGCATATTCCACTATCTCTCTAACTGTATAAGAATCAAGAATTGATTACATTTAACACACTGCACATTTTACAGTGTAGCTGTGGGTTTGAGCTTTTATTTTTTTATTACCAGCACAAGGAAATCTGTAATGAAGTGGGACACCATCATGTGCTGACACACTAGATACATGTAAGCAGTGCTCCACACAACCAGGACTCTTATCAAACACACACATTGCACCCCTATGTGCTTTTGAAGAAGAAAATTGATAACAACTGTTTATACAAAACAGCATATGTGGACCATAACAGAGATGAAAAAATACGACATCATCTTTAAATATTGTTTCCAAAATGAGTAATGTTATTACATTTTACAAGTTATACTTCAAGTGACAAGCAAAAATATATCATGTAGTATTGGAAGCTCTTGCATTTAATGTTTAAAGCAAAAGGCCAAAGAAGAAGAGTTTTAAATTTTAAGCTGAGATACAGATTTCTTTGTGACTGAGCAATGTCTTGTCCTCTTTGTGCCTCTATCAGCCCAGCTGGAAAGCTCAGTAATAAATTAAGAAACACAAAAAGCAAAAAACCAGGTCTTCAATGAGATCCAGATGCTCTATTAAAACTGCTATTCCCCTTAAACACCTTCCAAACCACAGCTAAATAGAAATATGCCTGACAGCTGAATTTTAAGCACATATGTGAAACTGTACAATTGTCTTTATCTACTTTCCAACAATTAGAAGTTGTGATACCTCTTCAGGAATTGAAATTAGATTTTATCCATAGTAAAAGTAATTACAACAGAACTGCACTGATGCCACCTCAAGATTAAAGGATCATATACTTTATGATTCTCTGTTTGTACAGTAACTTATTGTGTGATTTACCTTGGCTAAAGCACTGTGCATACAGAGACTGCTTCTTAGTACATGAAATTCAATCTACCCACTGTTACCATGTCCTTTTTCTGGCTTCTAACTCCTAGCTTTTTTGAACTTTGGGGTCCTCTCATCTTTACCTGTTCAGATGATAGAACCAGTTTGGGTTGGTAGGCACCTTAAAAATCTTTTAGTTCCAACCTCTTGCTGTGGGCAGGGACACCATAGTTTACCAGAGGTGGCATATTTTTATTGTATGCTTATACAAAATGATGATTGGAGCTCAACCTGAGCATTCAAGAATGTATGTGTATTAAAGTGTCATTATGTCAAGGTGGTTTAGCTGACTAAAGACAGATACCATAATTGACACAGAAGAAAATAAATTGGGATGAACATCTAAAGCACTGCTTTCATTCTCTAGTCTTTCACAGCTACAGCAACTTCATTTTAGTATATTTTTTTTTAACAAATCTTTGCAACACATATTACCAAGCACTATACTGCATGCAGAACATGTTTCTTGACTCACATTGTCCCATTATGAACTAAAAGCAGTGAATCCAGTGAAGAACACAAACTGGGGCTACTCCAGAAGCCATTTCTTCTTAGATATTAGGAAACACCTGTGAAGCCCTTATTGCTGCTGAGGTATTCAAATACTAATGAAACAGCTTCAGTTAAAGTGTGATGCCTCCTACTACAAACAGATAAAGGGTTCCCAAGCCATTCATTAAAATGTAGATTTCCTAACACCTTACTACATCTTGGGATAATATCTGCTGAACACTGCTGGTGTTCTTGAAGGTTATCTTCTTGCATCAATAGGCAGAATATTTTTTATCCCTTTTCTTTGTAAAAGTTGCAACCACAGCATAGGCCAGGGGAAAGTTTCTCAGAACCAATTCTTAAGTTATCACCAGCTCTTTGGTAGGTAAGCAGAGTAACTAACTTGGTTTTGCTTCTAATTGCTGGAAACAGTCTACACCAACTTGAGGAGATTTCAAGCTCAGCATAACTGCACAAGATAACTGGCACTGTCTTAAAGGGTCATCATCCCAATCATTTTAATAGATTATCATGCTCACAGCTGAAATAACAGAACACAGTTGATTGCTAAAGGACATGGACACTAAAACGTGGTACAGAAGCCATCACTAAATGGCAGAAGACAACCAAGGGAATGAAAACTGATACATACCAACTGGGTCTTAAACGAAATTGCAGTCACTGACAATAAGCTGAGATCTGTCAGAAGCCCCAAGGCATGGTGCTGGTCACTTGATAGGAATATGGCTTCTCACATCCAGTTCCAAATATTAGTGTGGGTGGTCCTCACGTGTCTCCAGCTACATCACCACATCTCATTGCCATCTAGTGGCTAAGAATATTTAATACATTCAACCCTTACTCAACGGGGTATAAGTAGTTTCAGGAGGGTTTGTTTTAAATGTACTATTTTCAGATCAGTCCCTTACCATTGCATGTGAATGCTGTAAACACTCCAGTGTTGATAGATAAAAATCACTTCATAGCCCTCTGGATCTTTCTTTTGCAAGCTTGCCTACCCCAACCCATCCCATCAGAACAAGGCAGTTAAATAGTTGTGGCCAGACAATTGCTGGTTCACATGCCAAAACCCAGCCCTTTAAAAGGCAAAGCAAGCTGTGAATACTGGGTTGTCAAGCACTCACTGGAAAGAATAAAATAGGCTTGACCTTGCTCCACCCATTCATTTTGGGTATAACTCACTTAGAAAAGTTAGTGGTTTTGACCTTAGTCATGAAGCTAGATCATCTTGACCAGAGCCTTTGATGTCAGTAAAGTTATGCCTAATTTACCCCAGCATAACCAAAATTAGAATCTAGCTCAAGGACAAAAATGTCTTTTAATTTGCCCAGGCTAGTCCTTCCTCTGTGTGCAGGTTCATAGCTGCATTATAGCGGCTGTTCTCATATCACCTATTCCTCTGAACTGGAGTATTTAATGTTTTCCTTCTGACCACAGCATAAGAGAGATTCTCAGAGTCATAATTAATCATGAGACTTTGCTTGGTGAAGGGAACTTTTCTCCCAGCCTTCTCATGTGATCGCGTTTACCTGCATCCTCTTTCAATTGCACACTTCTACAGGTAGGCAGAACCGGAGGAACCCACTGGACAGGAAAGACTACATTTTCTCTGAGTCTGAAGAGTCAGTGGGTAGTTCAGAAGTAAAAATATATGAGAAAATAAAATAAGCTGTATGCATTTTAGTGCTCATTAAAAACAGGGGCTTTCTCTCCTGCCAGACCAAAAGAACTAATGTAAGTCAAACTATGCAGGGAAAGAGATACTATAATAGTGACAGAAAAAGTGATGATGAAGTAGGAGCAGAAGGCCAAGTGCACAGAAAGCAAGTTCATGAATGGATTTGGCTCCCAAAATATCTTCCTGTATCTCCCTCTCCTGATCTTTAGTAAATTATATCCTACAATGTTTTTCCTCCCTGTGGAGTCACATCAAACATTGACTTTCCTCTGCCTTAAAGCACAAGTTCAATACAGGAAAGCCAAACAAGCAGAAAAATTTTCTCAGAAACAGGCTGGCACATCCACAATCACTGGTCACAGCATTAGGATCTACAGCAAGCTTTTTATGAGGCTGCCTGGGAGCTGAACTGAGTGGCTGCACCGAGTAAGTTTCACTGTGGCTCCCACTGCAAGGGACAGAACAGGCTGTGAAGCCTCTGGTCTCAGACACCAAGCACACCACTGCAAAAAGCCACGAGCAACCTGCTCTAATGTGTCCATGAAAATTGGCAGAGAGAAAGGAATTAAATCTACCAAAACTTTCACTAATTTACCAGTTCATACTAGACTAGCTTTAACTTCCTACCTGAGACCGGGCCTTTCCACACTCTCTGCCATAATCAGAGATCACATCTCAGCCACATAGGACTATCTGCAGTAGCTCATAGGCAAACCAACCAGCACCTCCATCCAGATAAGCTAGCACAGCTGCACCTCCACAGACTTGCTAACCTCAGGACTGTGAGGAGATCAGCTTTAGTGTTTTTCTAACCTACAAACACCTGCTACATATCTCCACAGGCAGCACTAAGTCATCTATTAGCACCCTGCCCAGGGCTGAGCAGGAGCACTTTAGGCCTGGACTGTAAATGGAACTGAGCATCCTGGATCTACGTTGTGAGGGTACTCTTCTCTCTTTGGGGAATCTGGAAGTAGTTATGTAAGCCAGCTGGTGTTTGTTGTGCATAAAGCAAAGCAGCATTAATTCAGGAAATTAATAATAGACTTGCTTGCTTTCTATACTAGGCTTTATCCATTAATTTGTATTTGCAGCAGAAACTCTGTAAGTCACATCAGTGACTGAGACAGCCATTGTGAAAGCCTGATAACAGTGAGTTGGAAAGCACGGAGGCAATGATAAAGGAAACAAATCAAGGTTATGGTATCACAAAAAGAACTTTGCTTGGATAGAAAACAGGGTTTTTTTACAATATTACTTCCTAGTTGTCTAGGGAGTGTTTTGTACCACTACTTGCAAAAGATGCAAGCAAACCAAATGAGTCTATCACAACACTGTCAAGCAAAGATCACCATTCATGAATGCAAGTCCGTGGTTCACATACGAGTCAATACAGGAGTACACACCTGGGAGTGGTAACATAGTGAATCATATGCCTTAACCTGACAGAATTCATCTGCCACAACCAGAAAGGCCAATATTTCAGTGAGATTTCGGATATACACTCCAAGCTAATGAAAGTCCTTTCTGACATAGAATCTAAGAACAAGTTCTTCCTATTTTCTGTTAACCATGAGACATATCCATATGATATGATAGATATGGTTTCTTCCATATGGCGTTTCCACTCTAGTGTGTAAAGTGAGGTCATGTAGCCTTCCATTTCAAGAACCTTGTTCTTTCTTGTAGTACAAGTGAAACTGGCCCTAACCCAGTAAATAAGTACTTCCAGCGTTGCTGCTTTCTCTATAATCTGCCCAAACATAATGACATCACAGCAATGGTTCCAGGCACGCCAGAGATGATGGGAAAGTATAAACAGTACTCCATCTGCAGTTCATTTGCTATCACAAAAAAGTAAAAAAAAAAAAAAAAGAGCAAAACAAGCCTTTGACTGATGGTTGCTTTCCACAGTTCGGTGGCAACAGCTTTGCAAATGAACTATTTCAGGCAAGAGCTGGTGGCAGTTATTTGATAAAATACAGCAGTTCTGATAATACATGGATTTTTTTTTTCTTTTTAAATGGACTTTGTAAATAATATTCAAGGACAAACTTGTCAGGTCAAATTTGACCCAGGTGCTGAATGTGTAAAAGCTGAGAGGTAAAGATTATGGAGGAAAGATTAATGACACTATTAACATGAATATGTGCAGCTACATAGCCGTACAAAGAGGAAAAGTTTTGTTTGGAAGCACAGTAAATGAAGTCTGGGTATGCTCTAGGGATGGTTTTGTTCCTTTTCTGTACAGAGATATTTTATCTTAGAGTTATTCAAATATACTTGAGTTCCTATAAGCAAGCTTTAAAAAATAATATTTTCTGCATTTTACCTGATTAATTGGTTACCAGATAAAATCAGCATAGGTTTACATCAAAATACACTCTATTTAGTACTATCCAGCTACCCTGTACTGAAAGGGAAAAATTCCCTTAATAACATACACAACTGCCCCTTGTCATATATTTTTCATGCTGCTGCAATGCAAGCAGTGTGTGGTGTTTTTAATTATTACCATTACAAATGTATAAAATTGACCTCTGATTAACTTGAAAAAAAAGATTTTGTAGTTCTTCAGATGTGAGAGAATATTGCTTAAAGAACTCAGTTCTTGTGTCAAACAAGACTGTCAGCAATTGGAGAATATATTCTCACCTTATGAAATCAGCCAAGACGCTTTGAATATCATTACTTTACTCCTGTACATCAGCTGAAGAGATGACATCCAAGGAAGGCAGGACCACCCAGACAAAAGGGGTAGGAAGAGCAGCTGATCTCATTACCTGCTGTGCAAATTAGAAGGGTCTTCCACCTAATTTCAGTAGGTAGCTCTTAATAGACAAGGTTCTACAGTTTCTACTTTTACTCTGTTAAAGCTCTGGGCACTCCTGTCTGATGTGTTGTTGTCAGCGTTTTTGTCCCAATGTTCAAAACTGTTTCTGTAATCGAAGCCAGATGGTCTTTGCATTTATAAGCACTTGATACTCAGTTAGTTAAATTCTGCACTGCAGCCAAACCTCAGTATCACTTGACCAAAGTTCCCTTCTCCTTGGAGTACAGTAAAGACCACCTCAGTGTCACTACAGGCCCCTGCAGTTTTGAAGATTCACAGTGAAACTGGTTTCTGCAAAGGCAAAAAGTATTTCTTCCAACTTCAATTTGTCCTTCGTTTGCAACCGGCCCAGTCCCTGGCAATACTGCTGGGTGAAATTCCAAGACTTGCTAAGAGATTGTAGCTCATCTTCCTGTCATTCAGCGATTTCAGTTTCAGGGACATTAGGCACAAGAAGCAACTTTGGAGGAAACTGGATTGTGGGAACATGACCTATATGTTCCTGAGTTCAATGAAAAGCTCACTGAATTAATTCAGTTACACTATCTACTGACAGTCTCTTCTCCAGTCTTCCCTGAGTTTCCAGGGGTGGATAAATAATTCAGTGAAACATAAACATAATCAATTTTGAAATCTTCTCAACAAAGGAACCAGTCATTTTTCCTGTTCACTCCCTGGGTTTCATTTGGTTTAAGTGGAAATGCTTAGTGATTAAAACACATGTATTACCACAGCAACAACCCATTCCAGGCCAGCCCCTGAGGACTGCTCCTTGCTCTCAGGTTCTCCACTTGCAAAGTTCCTGAGTATTCATGGGCCTTATTCTCTCTAGATCAGGCTGGACTCTTCCACTAACTGTGAAGACCAGGCTGTGAACTTTCTGTACTAAGATTTCTCATCTGCAAAATGGTGTTTCTGTACATCTCAGTAGTGTGAGAAGCGTGAGTCCAAATATTCCCCAGATAGCCAGAGACTTTGAAGAAAGGGGTATGTAGGCACTACCTGTGCCAATTCACCAGGTGTGGGCAGGAGATGTTGTCCCTTTTGCTCTCACTGAAAGTCCCTTTCATGTTATGTGGCCTTAATTGCATGTGGCATTTCACTTTTAATTGTAGCTACTTCTACTCCAGAACATTCTGGGAAGGTAAAGAGTCTGTTGGTGTTTAAAGTTCAATGTTGCTTGGCCTTTTACCTCTCAGGTGCCTGTCAGAGCTCCAAATTGAAAGACCAACATTCTCTAGTAATTCATTACATATTTATTGTCCAGCTATGAACTTCTGCAAAACTTAGTCTTTTCTTAATCGTAGCCTTTCATTCCTTTTTCAATGAGCAACTGGCTTGGGTGGGGGGCTTGGACTTGATGATCTCTCGAGGTGCCTTCCAACCCCTACAATTCTGTGATTTGCATCTGTTTTCTCTAAATCATTCATTCCTACTGACAACCAGGATATAATCCCTCCTTTGCCACTGGGTACCACTTGCCACAATCCCATGGCACACCCCAGAAATTTAGCAGGATTAATGAAGGCTGTGACACAAATTAAGCTGTATGCCATGTTTTGCATGGGTATGAAATTTCAGAATATCAGCTAAAAGTACAAAATGAGTATGTAACTCCTTCTACCTCTCTTTTCCTCATAATTATTTACATGGAACCACTGGGAGACAGCATGTCATAATATTCATTCATACTTGCAAACCACAAACAAGGAGAAAGCTGAGCCAGAACTAATGCAAACAGACAGAGACAAGTACATCTGGCTATGAATAAACAGCCAGTTTTTTGCTTCCTCTACTGGAAACTTTCTTGACTTCTACCTCAGTTTATTCTTTCAGAGATGAAACGGCCTGCTTTGGTATTTGCATAACATTTTAAAGCATCCTCAGATTCAGGCATCATAAAGGACTTAAAATGTACAAGAGCAAAAGTAGAGCTGATTTTTAGAGCTGACAACCTGTCACTGTATAGATGAGTTGGACTGGAGAAAAGAATCAATCCTAGTATCTGTTCTGCTTGTACAAACCCAATACTAATGAGGCTGAGAAGTCACACACTGCGGGAGCTGAATTAAATCTATGCCATGAATGGTCAGGTCATCCCAAGCACAGGCTTGCAGCGTTGGCAGTGTTTTGGAAGGGAATTAGCAGACAGCTGTCAAATACATGGGCAGAACTGTGCTTTCCCACAGAGAGTAGGAATAATATGAAAAGATAATGCAGGAAATCCCATTTCACCACACAAAAATGGCACTATGCGCCAGCCAGCTGAAAGGAGTCTAACCAACATAAAAATTCATGATAGGAATTGTATCAAAAATCATGAGTCAGTGGAGAACTCTCCCTGACTTGGGTTGATTTTGGATCAAGTCTACAGATTATGACATATTAGGACCAGCTACAAATGTCAAGATTTATTTACTCTCCTCCTCATACATTTATAGAACGGCTGTCATCATGAGTGGATGGGATTCCTCATGCTTTTTACCGCCTTTTCATTGCCCTTTTAATGTTTGAAGCACCCTGCATTGTAATGAAAAAAACACTCCATAACCATAACAAATCAAATCTGGAAATTCTGTTTGTCTGTTGAACAGACATGGTAAATTAATATTAGAAACCTTCACTTTATTTTTTTTTCTCCATACCATGGTAACTTGTTGTCTTTATTTTTAAGTATGATAAAAATGTTAGTTTACTCTTCTCTGAAGTCATTCAGAATGTAGCCACTCATCCTTTTTAACAACATTGCAATAGAACATCCCAAAAACATTCACTGGGGAGCATGAAGAATGAGCAGTAGAAATAAATGTAAGGTTTAATTGTAACATTTTTGTCATAGATGAGAAGATACATTCAGTTATTTTTACTGACTCTGCTAATCATAAATCTAAGTTACAAACAGATTTCTCAGAGATTTATTCCAAAAAGAATCAATTTTCTCAAGGTTCACTCAGCTATGTTTAAAAACTTCACACAGAAAAAAAATGTTACAGAAATATTAAGCAAAAGACAAATTTCTCTGTAATTGTAATTGATTATTCTAAAATTAAATCATATGCACTGGAAACATGAAGGCTATTTACGAGCTAAATGCTACCAGAAAGACAAAATCTAATTATCACCTATAACTTGCCATGTCCTGTGTGGGGGTCTTTATATATTTTCTAATTTAAAATCTTTTAATATTCACTCATAGAACTTAATTTGGTAATTTTTCCTGTTATGTTTCTTAGTTATATAGCTCATCTCTCTTCTAACTGAATGGACTGAGCTTTCTTAAAGAAAGGATTTCCATAGGTTATTTACAAATCCTTGAGCAGCAGCTCCATGTCTGTTCAATTAATCGATTGCATAAGTAAAACAGCATTTCAGGCAAAGATGTAAGTTTGCTCTTGCAGATATCCTCCCTGCACATCCATTCCAACTGGGAGCCAGAGTTCTTTTGCTTCCAGCACATGAGCTTGCAAATAAAAAACTGTATCACCAAGAGTTCACAAGTAAGATCTACACCCACACCTGTGTGCACAAGCACTCAGACATTCATAGCTCTCCCAGACTTGAAAGAGCTCCCAAATAGAGCTCCCGTAGAAAGGGAACAAAGATAAAACTTAACTATATTGGGACATTTTATATTTTTTATATAAGGAAACTTATCATTTCGGCTACACTAACCCATCAGTACAGGAGTGAATCAAAGGCTATCTATATCCAAAGCTTTGAATATTTTCTGGCTAGTAACACAAGACAAGGCTAAGCAGAAAAAAATAGAGCATGGTTCATGGCTGTCTGATAGTTGGTGTCTTTTCCCTGTCCAGAAAAGTTTTATAAACAACTGTTGCTTATTACTTTATGGTTTTGAGACCTCATTCTTAAACCAGTGGTTTGAAATTTGTTTTGAAGAAGTTTGGCAAACCTGATACCTACATTTTAATGGTACAAAACTAATGAAAGGGTAGGATATGCATAAATTATTGTAAATAAATGGTATGATATGTCAGGAGGAATGATGACAAGAAGTAATGAAAGACAAGTATTCTACTGGGATTCAGGGAGTCCAATCACAGATTGGCACAAGCACATTGAAGTTCTCCTGGTACCAACTCAAGCAAAGCTGCAAGAACCAAAGCTGTGAACTTTTCTTTTGTGCTGAAAAACTTTTGAGGAGACCCTTTTCAGGAAAATGTCATCATGAAGAAAAACTACATTTCCCTATTTGCACCCTCTCGTTGTGGTTTTAATATTTTGATGTTAAATGGTTCAGATTAGAGCTTTTTCTTAAGAAAAAGCATTTTCCACTAAAGGGGGGGAGGGAGACAAATGTCCCATAAAGGATTTAGCAGAGGCATTCAAGCATTCAAGTTGGAAAGGGCTAGTAGCAAGCTAAACAGATCTTGAATGCCAACTTATTTTCTTTGTTATGTTCCATTGCCATTAGGCTTGGGTAAACGTCAGCAAACTGAAGTGTGTGCACACACATCCTTCTGTTTATGGAGAGTGTAATAACTCTGGAAGAGCTGTATTGCGGCAGAGAACAAACGTAAAACTGTACAGATTTCATTGCAACGGGTAGTCCTTAGATAAAACGTTTGTGGATTAACATAGTGCCAACATCAGCAAAGACAGGACTTAACAAAACTGAATGTTAAGTCCAAAACAAGGTTCTAATTCCATTTTAATGTATATTATATAAACCAAGGATGCAAATATTTCTTACTAATCTGGGTGTAGAAAGCTGCAGGTCTGGCCCCTGTATGTGAATGGAAATACAAGCATTTTCTGCAGTTTTCTGCAGATCAAAGAATGCGCTAAACTTTATCATATAATTTTTAAATGCTCTTAATTAATCTCAGAACAAGCTGTAGCTAAAAGGTCATGATTTAAGTGCTTCAGACAGCAGAGATGCAGCTCCAAGGGAAAGTCTGTTTCTGAGTTGCTAGGGGAACCCGTAATGTGCTATGGCACCCGTCACATTTTGAAAAAGAAGGAACGAAGCAGAAGTAGGTATTGTTTAATGAAAAACATGAAAAGATTAAATCAAGGTCCAGAGACCAGTAAGCATGAAAAGAGGGAGAGGCACAAGTTTTCAAAGAGTATTTCAGAAGACTATTCTAATATTTATCTGCATTATTTATTTATTGAAATTATATTTACTTAAATCAGAGGAAAAGTTTAGACACAAACTCTTGTCAGACTGGTTAATAGAAAGGACTGAAGGGACTCTGGAGGGACCTTAGAAGAAGTCTGATGGGAAATCAGTTGAAAGGTACAGCCTGAAGCCCTTCCACAGCATTTTCTTACAAATCCAGAAATCAGGTGAAACGTTCTTCATTTCAGAACGTTATAAATCAGATCTCAACAAATATGTCGATCTTCTATGCACAGTGGTGCATATTTTACAGTACTCTTCTCTGTTCTCAGGGCATAATGAAAATCTCTGTGAACTGATAAACAAAGACTGTCTCTGTCTGCTGTAGGTTGGTATCACTGCTCGGGACCAGAATCAAAAGTCAAATTGGTCTGAAAATATAAATCATTTTCTCTGAAGGGAAAGGAGGAACTAATGGATTATTATTAGCTTGCTGCATTTTTTTTTCTTTTAATATTGTAATTACTTTCTGATGAGTTCTTTTTTAATAAATGTTTAGTAAACTTGCTTTGGTGTTTTCCTGGTAGTCAGGAGTATTTCTGGGAAATAAGCTTCAGTTTTAATGATAAGTAGTAATAACAGGTTTTAATAATAGGTAAAAGATACTGATTTAATACAGATTTCTGTTGTAGTTCTATAAGAAAACACAAGGAAAGCTGATAGAGCAGGAAAATGATTGGTAGATAGGCTATTGCTTAAGCGTTCCCAGAGCCATTACAGAAACTATGTATTGTTAACTGTAAAGTCTGAAAGGATGTGAAATGTCTAGAAAAGTACTCGATGATTTGGATGTGTTCCTCTACACTGTGTACTTAGTTGTCAAGGAATCCTACACTGAAGCAGTAACAAAATTGTGAAAACTATTACACTCTTTAAAACAAATGACTGTAGTTAGATTGTCCAAAGAACCCATAAAATAAAAATTAATTAATCATTCTTAATTCCAGAGTAACATTTCTATGCACAGAACTCTGATCTCATAGATAAATTATTGTATTTGCCACATCAGATTCCTCTGACAGTTTTGAATATTACAGATGTTGCCAGTGACATATTAAAAGGCCTAAATTTGATATACAAACTAATAAAAAAGGGAAATACTAACAGTGCAAAGACTACTTAAGACAACAATGTTGCTTAGTTGACCTTTTTCTTCTTTGCGTCAGACACTTAGGAATAGTATAATATCATAAACAACCTTCCATAGGGACAAACTTTATGATCAATTCTCTCTCAAGAGAGTAGCATGTTTGCATTAATAAACGTGAATTAACTTACAATTGTTTATCATGAGTAAGGCTGTGACTTCAATGTTTAACACTGCTTCCACTTACGTAACCCAGCGCATCAGACTTTTCATTCAGCTGAGTTTGACACATGCTAGACACTTGCAGTAAATGTATGTTTTTAAAGTGTTATAGAAGCGGGAAGGAAACAACGTTGTGTATTTCTCATTATTCATTATGTGTTACAGGTAGGAATTAGCTTGAATCTAAGATTTCCCTCTCTTTAAAACAAACTGGTTTCATTTTACTTTTAGATGCTTCAGTAGCATTAGTAAGAGAATATTTAAAGCAAAGTAAGGCATATTTCAGTTGAGTTTACTATGAAGGACAAAGTATAATCTGTAAAGATTGCAATTCATGATTGTATTGCTCCAAAGTTACATTACTACAATTGCATTAACTTTAAGAGAACTACACCAGCCTGTAACTAGATAACACTTTGTTGGCTGAGTCCTGAGCCCAAGGAGTTTGCCTCAAGCCAGTTCCCCAGCTGCTACATGCCAGCACAGCTCTGTGGAAACCAGTGCCATTACACTGACAGCAGCCAACAGTCTGTTCCCCTGGATCACATTCTGATGCATTTACATCCACACATATCCACACGCTGCCAGTACAGGACACATCATGAATGGTGCTAAAAGCATAGTCTTGAGAAGGGACAGCTGGACAGACAGCACATCCCCAACCGTGGCCAGTCACAGGTACTTATGAGAGAAGCATAAGAAACCACAAATGCACCACATGAGCTTTCTCTTGGAGGGTTCCAGCTTTATGAGGAGCAGTGAGTTGATGACCTCTCAAGGCACAGTTTGCATCCAGCTCATCATACTTTGTGCCCACATATACTCCTGCCCTGTGACAGATGTTAATGCTTTATAAGCCCCTTTCTGGTTTTGACTTCCACAACGTGCAGTGGTGATGAGCCCCACAGCTCATTTTTATACATTTTTAACCACCTGTTCAACATTTTCATTGAATCCTTGCTAGTTCTTACCATAAACAGTACATAACTAGTGCTTCAATTTCTTAGCCACCTATCTGCCTCCCCACTGAGATGGCTCTGGAGCACCCTGTGACACAGACATCTCTTTATTTTTTTCTCATTCCAGCTTAGTATGTTTCACTAAGGTCATACAGGCCTGACTGGTCAGTGCTTTACACCTTTTATAACCATCACTACAGGGCAAACAAAGTGCAGAGTGGTTGCAAAGCCATCCTGATTCAAAAGCATTTTATACCCAGATGCATGGCATAATATATGTTTAATCACATAGTAGCTGACCACTGCCTGATGGAAATCTTCCTGTCTTTCATAGCACCAACAGAGCAATCTTAATTTATACCAGATGCACATCTGGTCCAGCCTGTGTAAAGAAGCCGTTGAAGTAGAAATTTGATATTTAAACTAGTACAAACCTACAGAACTTTGCAATAAAAATAAATTTGGGTAAATCATTAGTTACTACTTTGATTATCTACCTAGGTAGGCTTTTTTACAGCAAACAGAAAATTGTAAATTATTGGAATCATCATTTTTTCTGCTGATGTAGTGTCCATTTCAGGATACTTACCCAAAAATATTTTTATTGAAGTGGATGAGTGACAAGGCTAAACACAGTGAGATAAGTGATCTAGCAACTTAGATTTCTTCCCTCATTTTCTACAAACCTAAACACAGGCACAGCCAGCTGACCACATGCATGAACTATTTACATAGAGATGAACTTCAGTAGAATACAATGCCGTTAAGAAATCATAAACCCTGAAAATCAGGGAATGTGGGAATAGAAATATTCACCACTAACCATGCCAGGCTTTTTATGGATCAGGGGTTGTTGAAGATACTTTTGGGACCAAGGTTTTGGCTAACCAACTTAAAGAGAAATAGCTTATGCATCAGTCTTTTCTGCCCTCTAACTCCCCCAGTGCTACTGCTCCTTTTTCTTCCCTTTCCTGCTTCCTTCCTTCTTTTTATAAGGATATAAGAAGAGAAAATGGATTAGGTGGGGCATAGATTATTACATTCTGTATTTATTGCAGTTTTCAAAAAGCGAGACTGATCCTGACACCACGTGACTGGTCCCCCTTAGTGATCTAAGAGCATGTGGGAGAGCATTAAGGTTTGGTACTGATCATTCTGGTTTTCCTGCGCAAACCTTATTCTTCCTACAATTAATGTCACAGAATCACAGAATCAGAGAATCACAGAATCAATCCACCTCACTGCTCTGCCCTCCAGGCCACACTGCCTCAGTTTGCCCACCAGGTTGCTGTGGGAGACAGTGTCAGATGCTTTATTGAGGTCAAGGTAAACCACATCTACTGCCCTACCATCATCCATCCCCTGGTTAAGTCCTTGTAAAAGGCTATTAATTAGTCAAACTTGACTTCCCCTTGATAAAACCATGCTGACTGCTCCTAACAACCCTCTCATCCTTGATGTGCCTGTATACTTTCAGGAATTATGGGTTGAAGGGGAAGAGAAACAGGAACAACTTGCCTTGGAAGTTTCCTTTTTTTACAGCAAGTTTCTTTTCCACATATGGAGACTTCTACAGTGGGTACAGCTCACCGACACAATGAGGACAAATGCAGCAAGAGGCATCTTCCTACAGTGTAAAGTCAGAACAGACATAAAATGAGATATAAAATCTTATAATTTAATGCTTTGAAAAGATTTTGAAAGTATGTTTCTAAAACACATCTGCAAATAGCTTGTCAGTTTTCCCTTATTCACTGCTTCCATGGCACTCAGGACGTGTTTTATGGTTGCTCAATTCTACACAGTTCCTGCAGAAAGAATAGTTGTTTTTGGGTTTTTTTTTTTTTGCAAGAGCATAAGCAAAAGCCAATGTGGAAGCAGACCTCTATCATGGATCCACTAAACAGGGCACTGTATCTTCACAAATGATAGCAGCAGCAAAATCTGATACAGCTTCCCACCTGATCCAGTGATGCTCCAAATGAATTAAGATTGTACATGAAGTATATGATATTCATGATGAAAGATGAGTGTCATTATTATATATTTTTCAAAACTAAACTAATGTCATTTGCATGTGAATTATACACTACACCACTCTGCACAGTCAGTACTTGTGTTTCAGTGGCAGTTCCAGTGGAAAGGAAAAGCTGTGAAAAAACTCCTCAGGCAGAAACAGACATCAATACATCAATAAGGTCACCACGTATGGAGGAATCAGCTAGCCCTGAGATTTCTGGACAATGAAAAGCTGTGTGAGTTTCCATACAAAAAAGGAAAAACACCTAAAGAAATATCTGTTAGGGGAGAGCAAAGCAGGTCTGTTGCTGCCTTTAGGAGACTTCTGTATAAGAGCCCACCCTTGTGTTCTTAGTTGTGTTGGTTGCTATTTTTAATTGGAATAACACACAAAAGTCTGGTCATATCATGAGTAGACTTCTATACACAAAAAATATCTTCTGCATTTCCTTTTATTTTCCCCAGAAAATGTTGAATTTTGAGCTATGCAAGATGGATGAATGAGGACGCAATCTTGTCTTTGGGAGTTTACAGTGTCCAGATTAAACTGAAGTTATTTTCCAAAAGCATGTGTTATGTATTTAAGAAAATAAGTTCACTGTGGGGTGATAGAGATCAACATTTTTTTCCTGGAAGAAGCTTTGTTTAGTTTCCATTAAGTAATGAGCTGCTAAAGGATTTGCTGCTACAAGAATCCGAAAAAAGACACCTTAAACACACCAAAGCAAAGTATTGTCCTGTGGGACGATTCCGTAGTACAAATTGGTGCCAGTAGGCATTCCATCACTGAAATATCAACTAGAAATAGCTAAACGATGAAGATTTGTTCCAGAAACATTCTTGAGAAAATTGTTTTCCTGAAATACATAATCATGCTTATTTTTTTTGCATTCCAGTGTTTTTACTGGTTTGGTAGCCATGACAGGAGACATGAATCACAAACTTACAAGCAGACAGCATTCTGCATTCCTTTTTGTGGAGAAGTCAGGACCTAATGGTTTTTGCAAGATAGACCAAGGGAATATGCCACATGAACGTTGCTTACTTGAGTTTCATTTACATAAAAATGAGAAAATAGGATATTTCTACAGTTAAAAACATAGACAATGAAGAATGAAATTGGTGTCAAAACCAAGTTCTTTATTTAGCTCGGTAGTAATTCACTTTCTAAAAATAATTAGTTTTAATGGAATACTCTGAGAAGTATGACATGCAAACAGGAGTGAGGAGAACAGAACAGGGAGGCAGCTGAGGCAGCTGAATTTCATATGGAGGAATTGTTGGTCAACATACCACCCAGGCTGTCTCATTCAAAAAGTTACTCACTGTTCTTTTCAACGAGGTAACCAATGTCAACCCATATGACATTTTTCAGAGTGCTCAGTATTCACAATTCAGTATCTGTTTGCTCAACTTAGTTCCTTGATATTGTTTCCTCTTCCTGACTGGATAGCTTTCCAGACTAAATTTGTTTGAAACAAAGCTTTATCATTAAATTAATCTTAATTTGAAGTCCAACACTCACTTTCTGCAAACATATAGTCACATGAAGCAAATAAAAATGAGTGCAAGCATTTGTTGGAAAAATGGTAAATATTTTCTTGTAGATTTTGTTGCTTTGCTCCTATCATACAGTCTTCTGTAAAATATACTAGCAGTAAAAAAACCACCCAAACAATTGACCAATACATAGCTATTTATTTAGAAACAGTTTCCTGGTGAAGATTTGAGACTCAAGACTTTGCATATGGCCTCAGCTGCAGGAGAGGATCATTTTTTTATCTAGCCACACAAGAAGATCTCATCTTTAGTTTCCACTTGTGAAAGGAAATTTGGCATTATACCAGCCATAGCTCCTTACACACAGACCTTTCTCTGAAACCAGATCGATGTGGACCTCACAGGAGTGTTTTGAGGCTTACAGCTATGTTGTAAGACTCTTGGGCTTTGACAGCATTCACTAGAAGCAACCCCAAACACCAAAGCTCCATTTATGCTTATCAAGAACTAAGTAAAATCCAGCCACACTGGAAGCCCACAGATTTCAGCTCATTGTAAACAAACTGCATTTAGTTCAAAGCTGACAGAAATGAGTCTTATGGGCTTCAGGTCTGAGTTTTACTGGAATGGCTTGGCCCGCAAGAAACGCACAGGGAAGGTGCCAGGACATCACACTGACAGTCCACCTTTCCACACCAGAATGGTTTTGATGTTGTTTGGACAAAAAACTTTGGGAAATAAAAATGCAGATAAAAAGAGTACTTCCTTGCAAGGGCATCAAAAGAAGAATGGTAATATATGGAGTTCACTTCTGCTTGAAGGACAAAGCTCTCCAGTTCAGCTTGTGAAACCTATGTAGTATGAACAGTACCATTAATTCATACATTTTCATAATGATTTTCCTCTGTGAGCACCAGGAAAATACCTTGTGAAGACAGTACATCAAGTTCTAAACAGATTTCAATGGGTGTACAGTTAAGGTCACCCAATACGACTCCAGGATCTCTCTGTAGGACAGAAAGACAAGTATTGTAAAAGGGCTACTAATATTACTTGTACAAAGCCTGGGGCTCCTTTACTTCTTGGCCATGCTAAGTGCTTGTGAGTTTGTAGAATTAAATCTGATATTCATAGAGGAACAACCTGAAGCTCAAATCTGTGTTTCTACTTCGAATCAGGGTAAACAACTTAATCCTCCAGAGACAAAGTTTCAATTGTAAAAAAAAGCATTGAAAACACTGTTCTGCCCTAAAGGGAGCATTACAAAGTGAACACTTAGAAAGGGTTTAGGGTTTCAGGAAACTAAACCGTGGAAATGAAGGGTGCAGTGACCCTTTATAATGGAATATTTGCATTTCGCAAGTAGATGAGTACTTTGGCTTTTAGCCTGTTGCTTAGCATCTCTGAAGTGTCTTAGATCCTTATCAACATTTTGCTCTCTACACTCACGTTTCCTTGCCATTTCCAGAGAACAGTTACTTTTATCATCCAAAAGTGGCAATTCCCTTACAAGTCACACTTTGTTTCACTGTATTCCATAAAATCCTAAAACCAGACACCATAGTTTTCCTTGCATTTATTTCAGCTAGACAATTCTCCACACCCCCTGCTTAGAAAAAGAAAATCAAGTACAGTAATAATTCTGCTGTCAAACTGCAGAACACTTTGAGTTTTACACTTCACACTTCAGCTACTGTTATATAGAAATTACTGATGGTGACAGCAATGAAAGGAAACAGCCTTTCTGTGTCGTAAACTCCTAGATGATCTGCCTTTCTGTTCTGGAGTCAAAATATGGTATGAATGTTCTAAATTAACAATCAAAGCATTCCATATCTCTGAGTAAAAGTATAAATTAAAAGTAAGCATTTATAAAATACTTCAAGCCCTAGAACAATAACAGAACATCACAGCCCATTCCACAACCAGTTTGGGACTGGCCCATTAACATTTTATATACAGTTGGGCATACATCTGATAAACATCCCTTCATGACAGCACTTCTTTTTTTTTTTTTGGAAACACTTTGCATATTAAAACAAAGTTGTAAATAACACAGGGCAAGCCAAAACACCAAATCCAAACACCCATAAATTTTCGGAAGTCTGAGATCTTAACAAACTTGTATCCTGGATCCAAGCATTCTCACACCAATTTTGAGTTTACTGAATAGCTGGATACTTCAGAGTGGATGAAATCCAGTCACCAAATGCTCAAAGTTTCTAAAACTCAAATACTTCTCCGAATTTGAAATATGTCCCAAGTTTCTCTTTGTACAGTAGAGATAATTTATGCAGTATTTGGTACACATTCTTTAAATTATGCAAACTTTTAAAATGTGTCAGCTTACAGTAAGCATATCAAGAGCATTCAGACCAAAAGAATAATTTCTTGATTTTTTAATTTTATATGCTGAAGAAAAAACAAAGCAAAACAAAATTTGTCATTTCTATGTGTGCTTTCAAAGGCTACTATGCTAACTGCATGTCAAGCCAAATTTTTCAGAATTATATTCTTGAGAAATGAAGATCTTGAGGCAATACACAGCCTGTAATGAGGCTAGTATTCAGTTTTTAAAAGTCCTGAATAATAAGTCAGAACAGATTTGAATGTTTTGTAGAAGATTTTCTTTATCCCTGAAAAGAGGAAAGTAAAATTATGAATCTTAAATATTTGGCATTCATTAGTGTTATGTCACTAATACTGTCTTATGTGACTACTTTGTTCCTCATAAGCCAGTTAGGAGAAAAGACTTGCACTCGACTGTGAGTGTGAAGCTGAACAGTCTCCTTATCAAAATGAAGGACACATCAAATGGGTTTCCCACTGTGGTCTGTCCTGGGTCCCATGCTGCTCCATATTTTCAATACTAACCCAAATGGCAGATCACAGAATAGGTTCATTAGATTTAGAGACAAACTAAGACTGATACATTGCATGCACCTTGGAGGACAAAAATAGGATTCAATATAGTTGTAATAAACCGTAGATGTGAAGAGAAAACCTCAGATATTTTTCAACTTGCACAAGTACAATCACCACACTCAGGACACCTCACCTGCACAGAGAAAGAATGGGGAATAGCTGAAAAGCACAAGATTCAGATAGAAGAGGGTACAGAAATTATAGCTGACCACAGCCCAGACATGAGTTAACAACGACATGGTGCTGCTAACACAGAAATGTCATTCTGGAATGCAGATAGCATTTAAATTTGTGGAATAACCCTCTTGCTCTACTCAGCACTGATAAGGCTTTAACTGGATTATTGTGCCTAGGTCAGGACCATATTTCAAGAAATTTATGAACCAGTCACAGACAGTCCTAAACATAGCAGTAAAATTGATAAATGGTCTATAAAATATGAATTATGATAAAATATTGGAAAAGTGGGATTTTTAACCTAATAGACCAAGAGAAGGCTCAGTAACAGTCTTTCAGACACGTAGAAGGGTTCTTTGTGTGAGAAGTAACAGGCTAAAACTCGAGCAAGAAGACTCAGATTACATCTTCAAAAACATTTCATAACGAAAGGGCCATAAACAACAGAAGAGTTGACTGAGGTTTTGTGCATCCCTCCTGATGATTTGATGGCAGGATGACAAAGGCATCTTTTGCAACGGCAGCAGCAATAGGGTGTGGGGCAATGGTTTTAAACTAGAGCAGGGTAGGCTTAGATTACTCATTAGGAAAAAGGTATATGAGGGTGGTGAGACACTGGAACAAGTTTCCCAGAGAGGTTTTGGAGACCCCATCCCTAGAGACATTCAAGGTCAGGCTTGACAAAGCTCTGAGTAATCTGATCTGGTTAAAGGTGCCCCTGCTCACTGCAGGGGTGTTGGACTAGAGGACCTTTAAGTCCCTTCCAACCTGACACATTCTATGATACTCCAGGAGGGAAGCTACAGTGTGGAATGAAGTCAAAGGACACCAACATGAACAGTCAGGCTATAAAAAAAAAAAACCAAAGAAAAAAACCCCCAAACAAACAACGACCAACTGTAGTGAAGGAAAACTATTTTTTGCCTAGAAAGGCAGAAACTAAACTAAATAGCTAAATAGGCAGGAATAGAAACTGTTGCTCTATGATTGACAAGTGCCTGTCATGAGGCACACAAAAGCTGTTGCTTTTGCCTTGAATTAGGTGACTTTGTGTTAATGATCCTACTGGATTTTTGCTCTTCATCCTGTTTAATTCAAAGCACTAAAGGTCATGACATACACCACACTACAAAATCTATTTTATCTGAATGAGTCCAGTACATGTTTCTGCTTCTCTACCTTCTACTTTTGCTTTCTACTGAGATCAAAAGACAAATTATTATTGTTCCAATTCAAACCAACTGTTGTACTGAGGTGCCAGCTTCTTAATGACAATCTAGAAACTACAAGCCTACAAGACATGAATGCTGTGGTCCTTATTTGGATAAACAATGAAAGGCAAGAAGAGCCAAACACATACTTGCTGCTTAAGGAACTGTGTCAGTATCTGGCAGCTTGTTCAGAAGGCTCATTGTTTTGTAGGATTGAGACATCAATGCTATTCAGGAGACTGAGCTGTATGTATTTCATTCAGGCAGATAGAAACCAGAAAATTACATCTTGAATGCTGTTGTATCTCCAGAACATTGATTGTTGTTTAATTTACAACTTCAAACAATTGGTACAACTCAATCCAAAAGGTCAGAAATTATGCAGATGGCCACAGAAATTAAAAATGGGGTTTTTTTGCATTACCAACAATAGCATTAATCCTTCCATGAAGAGGATTAGAAAAATTTGGAGTGTAGAGAAAAATGTATTTATTTTTTTAAAACCAGCCCAAGTGTTATTTCAAATTTCCATCCACAACTCTTCTCCAAGTGTTGTAGGGAGTAGGTGGAAGGCATAGACTGTAATTACAAGTCAAACCTCGCCAAGCCAACATGGGCATTGTTCAAGAAATCATGTAAAAATACATCCCAAGCACACAATGTGGGAAGAGGGTTTGCCAACAATTTTAATTTGTGGAAAATTATCTCAGTATTTTGTTTCACTTCAATATTAGCATTGTTTAAAAAAACGTCAACCAGTTACACAGGGTCTGGCTGCAGTCCACTTGTGAAACAGTGATAAAGAGGGCCATTAATGAAAAATGCCAAGCCCTAGGTTTCACATCATTAATATTTATAACATAGTGTGAAGAGTCTTATTTAAATGCCACTTTGTGTGTGGGTTGGGCTGGAGGAAGAGAGGGATGGCAGGGGAGGAGAATTACAGTACTTATGCTAAAATGTCAAAGCGTCTTGACAGGGAACAAAGCCCTTTTCAGACACAGGGTAGTAATAATTAGTCTAATGTTTGAATAGTTACACTTTACATGACCTCTGATTTTAATGGCATAAAATTGTAAAAGTGGACTATTCTGTCAAGTAGAATGCATTTGGATGGGTATTTGGAAACCAAATATATTTTTTAACCATCATCTATTATTTTGGGCAAATTGCCTAAAGTGGACTGAACCTCAGAGATTTATTTCATGCCGGCCTGCTCCTCCTGACATCACGTTGTAACTTCATGCAAACGATATGTTTTCTTTAACGTGATGCTGTAACTCCTACCAGTACCTGCTGAAGGCCCGAAGTGACGGATTTCCTCTCTTTGCAGGCAGTGAGAAACCTCGTGCTGCCAGTGAGTACTGCCCCAGCCCCTTTCCAGGTGATCAAGGAGGTGATCAGGAGGTGATCAAGCTTTTGCACATCCAGGACTTTCATAAGCAATAGGGTTCATACACTTCCCAGTATAGCATGCAGGTACTCCATGCTGCCAGAGTAATCTGTCCTGTGGTGACAATGCTCTGCACTTCATCACATGGATGCAGCAAGTCACTTTCATACTTTTATACAATTCATGTAACATTTGTACGAACTGTGTAGCCAGACCTTGTCTCTCTGGTTTTAATTGCAAATTGTCTCCTTCTCTTGACATAAATAGTCTGGTTTATGTCATAACTTAATTCCTACAAACTGCTGTGTTTTTACAACTTATATTGTTATGTCAAGAAATAAATGAAGAGCACTATACACATCACATTTTTCATGTAATTGTCCAGCATGAGTATTGCTTACATGAAAATACAGCATTGTTTAAAAAAGAGAAAAATTTAGAGGGAGCTGGTATAAAGATATCCACTTTTTTAAAAGCAGGAATTCCTTGGAGATTAATTTTTTTTCCAAAAGACATTATTTTATAAGATACAAAGAAACATCTGCTTTTCAAAATGCAGAGAACCATCAAATTAAGTCAAATTTACAGTTTTATGCCAAGGAGTCCTTGTATTTGTAGCATTAAAATCTAAAATGAAATATAGGAATTAATTGTTGAAAATTTGTTTCAGTGTGCTAATATATACTTGGTAGCGTACTCTGTTACCCAGGAAATGTATTAGCTTTGAAGTCACTATCTCCTGTTTCTATTCAGAGAATGTCAAAGCTGAGGTTCTGCAGGAGCCTAGAAACTTTTAAGGCAAAGCTGAATGAAGCTCTGGGGCATTTTTCTTACATTATTTTAGAGTTGCTCTGTAACCATATCCATCAAGAGTATGTGGTAATATCCAGAAGTTAAGAATGGGTAATTGTACTTTGGACTGCAGAAACAGCCCTGAAATGACAGAGAAATTATTTTCTCGCTGACTAAACTGCTGAGTGATGACCACAGAGAGACTCCTCTTAACGAATGCTAATGAAATTTTCATTAGTAGGGAACTTCTTACATGCAGCTTAGATGCTTGGATGCCATGGCAGTGGGGATTGGAATACTCTGTGCTAGCTACCAGATTGCATGGGCATTAGCAGTTGGAGAAGGCACCTAAACATCAAGTCACGTGTCACAGCTCTGTTGGCACTTCAGCAACCTGCCTCTGGTCCCAGTGTCTGTAAGATGAATGGCAGGGGAGGAAACTTTGCAGTAAGGATCAGCAATTGAGCTGTCAGGTCTTTGTGGCAAAAGCTGTGCACTACAGAGAAATGGTGCCTGGAAATGACAGGGTGAAACAGGTAACCAAGACAGTATTTTCTGGCTTTAAGATGAAACATACCTACATGTGTGCTGAAGCTGCTCATATGCCATCCAAACAGTCAGAAGCCAGTCTGGACTGGCTTCTATAAGTCACTTTTTAACATATGTTATTTGCATTAATCCACAAAACAATGTAACTTTCAGTGGCATTACCTACTTACTGAGTGTTCTTAGATGTCTCTGATATTCCTTAGCATTCTCTTTAGACCTGAGTAACCTAAATAACTAAGCAAAACCCACCATTTGATGATTTTGGAAGTTTGCTACTTCATTTACAATTATTGTTTCATTCATTTTGTCACAAATAAATTTAAGATTCACTTGCTCCTAAGTTACCTCCAAAACTTTTTATAAACATTGGCCCAAAACAATATATAGGCTCATCAGATTGTCTGGTTTTGCTTATTTAGAAAAACAAAACAAAACAAAAAAACCAACAATGAATTATTCTGTAACTCTGAAATGTACATTTTTGCCATAATAGAATACAAAAGAACCAGTATTTTCAGAAGCATTCACTCCCTTTGAGGTGCCCAACTCCAAATAGAATGGCCAACACCCAGATTGCCAAATGCATCAAATCTCTTAAGTGTTGTTAGCAGAAGGTGCAGATCTCCATTCCTGAGAAAAAAAAAAGCCATTCATCTCAAACTGAGACCACAAAATCTGTGCCTATGTTCAATATGTGCAGATTGCCAGAGTCCCACTTTGCAAGGTGCATTTATTTGTGCATTATGTATAAAGAATATATTTAAATGCATACTCAATGTTTCCAATTCCCTTTTATAAAGTTGTATAGTGGCTCTTTAAATCTGAATTTAACTGTTATACACTTGCAAGCGACATCTTGGGGTCCACATTAACAAATTAAAAAATGGTGCTTGCCATTTCAAAAGAAATCTCCCATGAAAAAACATATGATAAGTCTAGGGTGGCCATGTTCAAGATACACTTAGGATCCAGGCTGGCTAGAGGGCTTACCCAATACTTTTACACTGCAGCAAAGTTCAAGGGCAAGTTGTCCAGCATATGTAACTCTTTAGATTTTACTGAGTGTTTTCCTTTATTAAGATAATCTTATCTCTCTTTAATAGCTCTGCACAATGTATATGTGTGTTTCAACAAGGTTATCATCCAGTGGGATTACTACACTCACATAATTGCAACGATCACTTCTAGACATGGTTCTCTGGCACTTGATCCATTTCCTGAAAAGATGGGAGGTCTTTGATTTCAGGCTGAAAGAGGGGTCACTGAAGAGTGATCCCAAAGATGCTGAACACCGACTTCAATAGAACTGATGATCAGGACATCTCAAAAGCGAGTGTTTAGATGCAGTGCTCATGAGGTCCCTGTGATTCCTAAGGGCTATGCACCTCCTGGGACACTGAGGATGCTCAGTATTTTGCATAACCCAGATATAAATTCATCAGAGTTACCTGCATAAACTCAAGGATAAGACAATATCTGTCACTGGATAACAGCAAACACCACCTGGTTTTGTATCACTATATTCCTACTTACTGGAACAAATGAAGTGCAAGTGACACTGGGCATTGATTCCAAGAAAAAACAAAACGTCTTTACACTTGTTACTTTGCCCTTTTGCACATTTTGAACAGCTATAATGAAAGGCTTTGCCTACAAAAGCTTTCACTGGAATAATTTGCTACTTGTCCTTTCTTTGCTATCGTTTCAGAACTATATCATGTCTCTCTAACCTATTTGTGGAAGATATCCAAACTAGTTATAAAATAACTTACCTCCCGTTACTCCTGACCTTAGCCAGTAGCCTATTTCTTTTTTAAAGATAATATCAAGAGGACTTGATCTTTTCAGCTTCAGCCCCAAAGAAGAATGGCTGGTCCAGGCTTCTGCTTCTCTTTGCTGGTACTAAAACAAGGGAACTGAAAAGCTGCACAGTATCTTTTCTTGAAAAAATCTTTCCTGTAAGACTAAACTAGACCTCTGGAGCTTTGCCAAAAGAAATTTACAGTTGAGTTGGTTTGAACACTTTGTACTGTACATAATTCATACTGATTTATTAATATTTTTAATGTCTGGAGAAAAGTGAAATTATACTTTACTGGCCATGGAGTCAATTTTTTAAGAAGTTCAAATTATCTGATGAGATACTTGCTACTCTTCTGGCTTGTGACTATGGCTGTTCCTTCTGTCACTTGATTAAACAGATAGAAGAGCATGTGCTCTGGTCTAAAGTAGGAAATGTTTTTTCAGGAAGCTTTGGGAAACACATCATTTAACTCACTACTACTCTGAATTCAAAGGGCAGTTAATTGTAACAATTGATGCTACGCTTTCCAAATTTAGCCCTCAAGGCATTTATATTCTCAGTGCCCCAGAAGAGTACTCAACTTGAAAATCAAACCTATGGACTAGCGCTAGAAAAGGTTGTTCAGGTAGGCCAAATGAACCACAGCTCAGAGGACTAAGAGGAAAATTGTAGAGAGCTAGAATAGCTTATATAAATATAGAGAGGCAAAAATATGTTTATTTGGAATCTTGTAGTTCAAAGTCAATTTGTATCTAGTGCTTGGTTGAACTTTCCAGTCAACATTTTCAGTCAAAAAATACGTTTTACAATATTTGCTATTTTCTGTACAATTTGTACATTTTAGTATAATTTATAGAAACAATATAGAAAAAATACAGAGCCCAGTTCTGTGGGTGGGTTTTGTACATACTTAAGGAAAAATATCCATGCACACACACACCATCAAAGAATAAAGCTTTTATTTGAAATGCCTGCAAGCTCAGAGATGAAGTTACAGCTTTAAACCTACTGGCATTTCTAAAGCCCCCAAAGTCTTTATCCACACAGCCGAATGCCACACTGCAACTCTATTCTTACCATAATACTTAAAAGTGATCTCTCAAGTTAATTTTTAGTATTATTTGGTTCCTACAATAGCACTTGAGAACCTAATTATGTGCTCCCGCTGCACGGAGAACTGTGCAATATCTGCAGTCCAAGACTGTCTTGTAGATTTAGATTGTTGGCTCCTAACAGACTAGAGGTAGGAGGAGAAATAACTCCAAGAGATGAAATGTTACGAACCAGCTCTTCTGACATCCAATCCAGTACATCACAAAATGGAAGATGCTGACATTTAAATTAACATGAAAACTGTAGCAGCCTTTCAAATGACACTTCCATACTTGTGTGTCATTCTTTAAAACTCTATTCCGCGTCACTAAAAGAAAGCTTTGTATATCCTTACAAGTTGAAAATAAGAATTTGTATAAATTCCCCATGAGCACATCTGGAATAGCATCAAATATGTTGCTGTCCCAAGAGCTAGCCTTCAAACACAGATGCTGCAATGCTTTCCTGGTTTTATCTGCACTGCGTGCTGTAGTACAGTACAGACATAATTGAGCTAGTTCTGACCACACTACCTCAGCTGCTGAAAAAAGGATCCTTATTAGTGCCAACAGCAGTGCAAGCTTATTTATCTCACTCTCCTTCAGCTATATTACTGGCATGCTTCTCAGAATGCCTTCTCAGCATTAAATTAAATTGCAAGTTATATTGTAAATTAAATTTTTCTATTTTTCTGGCTATCTTTGGTTTTGGGGAAGCCTTACTTCTCAAACAAAGGGTACCATAATGCCTTGGAAAAGAAGACATAGGGAATTTCTTTTGGTGCAAATGAACTGGATGAAAAGGTTTCTGCCATGATCACACTTCCATCTCCTTATATTTGTTGATATAATTCACAGGTAGTTAAATCCTTAAAACAAGTATTTAAAAGTAATCCCAGCTAGTTTAACTATTACTAAGAGTAGTTCAAATTGCATTTTCTTTTTCTCTAAAGGAATGGTGTTTATCAGAAATATCATGAATAGTTCTGACGTCAAATTGTAGGGATCAGTAACCTCTGCTGGAGGAAGGGCAAGTCTTGATGAGAAACTAATTAATCTGCACTGGGGGGCATTAACCCAAGCAGGATCCAGCTCAGCAACCTCACCAAGCAACTGTCTGACAGAAAAAAGTCCTGCATATGGGACATGATACAAGTCAGGAAAGGGTTCTCTACAATAGTGCATGTCATAAGGCATATTACCCAAAATCATTTTAGACCATTAAACATTTCATTAGCCTTGAATGCTTTGGTTCAATCCACCATTTTCTGCTGTGAATCATCTGCCCATTTTTCAGGGGAAATCTGACTGTAAAGTGACTGCTCAGGACAATGGAAACTTTGTGACAAGCAAAGGCTTAACAAGCCTTCTCTGCCACTAGGAATATGACTCTGCCATACAATAGGAAGCCCTTAGGACACTGAAGGAAGGAGTACTAAAGTACTCCAACCCCCTTTGCTCCCTGCTAAATTATTAGCAGAGTTTGCCAGCTCCCATTTTAAAGGGTAAAATCCTAGCTGATATATAAGGTGGCCACAACTTGTCCCAGGAGACATCTGGCAAAACGTCTGACCACCACAGCTCTTTCCCAGCAATTACCTATTATCTTAATCTCAGATTAAGATTAATGTCAGATTGAATTTATTAAACAATGGCAATTACTTTATTGGCTAGAGCTATCATAACCAAAGCTAAACACTGTCTGCTCCACCTTGCCAAACAATGTACCTGTGAGTACCTACCAGCACTCCCCACAGCTGCACAGTAATCACATGCTGAATCTGTGCCACATGGAGCTTTTAAGGGGGTGTTTTCTCCTAAAATTATTTTTTCCCCTGAAATCTTTTTCTAATTAAGTTCCTGGAAAGAATTATAGGGTCTGGGTTTTGTTCCTTTTAACTGAAGACAAGTTCCAAAGCGACAATTTCATTCTTGCAGTGGTAAAAGGAACTTAGTTTCCCTAATAACCAAGCACTTTATGGTACTATGTGAAAACTTTATATATACATATATATAAAGTTTTTCCAGTCTGGTTGCATAAAAGACTTAAGGAGTCTTTCAGGGACCACATGCAATAGTATCCACTCACTGGTAAAGACTTAGAGATGAAATGACAGCCCCACTTCTCCTGCTGTTTATAACTGGTACAGACCAGAGCCCTTTCTCTCTTTCTCTGATCTCCCTATTTGTCTTTTAAACCAGTTATCCCAGCACATTACCTTGTTCCACCTACAGTACAGAAAACTTCAGGAGACAAAATTCTTTCCTGTATGAGCTGTAGGTGGATGGCAGACTTTGAATTGTGATGGCTGGTAATGTCACAGCACACAGTGCAATCCTGACTTCAGCTATGGGAATAAACCCTTCCTTGATAGTTTGTTGATTCCTAGAGGATCTCTTAGAAAAGATAAATTGACAACTTTCTCCACTTCCAGTCATTAGCTTGTATACATCCAATGCTTGTTATGTGGGAAAATAATTATTCAAAATCAGAAATCAATGCTGCAGTGTAGCAGTCATGCAAAATGTAACCCTTGACAAAGTACATCCCATGCATTTACAGAGAACATGCTGGCCAAGTTCAGTTAGATGTCAATGGCAGGCTGGTGTTTCAAGCCTGTGCTCAGTGTACTTCTCCATATGGGATGCCAGATGATTGCTGTGAATTGACCACATCTTTCTACTCCCCTCAGTAATACTTTGATGTAATATAGTACATCTTATTTCTTTTACGTAAACATGTTTGTAAGTGTAAATGAAGGAAAGTTTGCAATGCTTTTGTAATTTAAATTATTTTATACCTGGTTTGCAGCTGAAGTAATGTGAGACAAAGATGACTAAATAATGAAAATTATTTCTCATGTGAATTTGTGAACTATTTTGGTCAGGGATAATTTTTTAATTTCTGTGCATAAATAAATAATTATAACAAATAATTGGTTAGAATCTCAGATTGTGACAGTGGCAGAAATGGAAATAAGAAATTCTGACTCTTTACTGTATCAATCCACTAAAAATTAACCACTTAGACAAAAATGGCATAAATCAGAGGGAAGCATAACTAAACCCCTACTTGCACATGGGAAGAAATTGTACTGCTGGAAGCCCCGCTCGCGAGAGTGAGAACTTGAGCTGCTGAGTGTCTTTCTCTGGTTCATAGCTCCACCCATCTTTCCAGAGGGATTTTATTGCTGCTCTCTGCACTGCATCAATAGATTAATTTGTGAGATGGAAAATCTTCTCCACGAAGAAGCCAATTTAAACAGAAGAGCAGGCTGAGTGAGACTGCTGTGCTCCCGGGCCAGGCTAAGCCCCTCACATCGCATACCTCTGGCTGTGCCTGAGCATCGCTTCCCACTATCCTGGTGGCACAACTGCAGAGAAAGATCTGAGTCTCAGCACAGGCTGCTGTGCCCGTGGCCCTCCCTGCATCCCACACGTGCACAGCAGAGCACACTCTGGCTCTAGGAGTGGCACTGGCGGCTGTGGAGATCCATGGCGAAGCACTTGTGCAGGGATACCCGGCGCTCGCTCCCTGCGTTACATGAGCATGCCTCTATCAAAAGGTAACAGCCACAAAGTGTCAGAGGCTGTTTTTCCTCTCCACACTGACTGCCGGTTGTTTTTACTCAAAACACGAGTCCATCTGCGTCTTCCCAAGCTATGGCTGCGTGGAGACATCTGCGTCATTCCGAGAAAAGCATGTGTGTCTGCTTCTAACGGGAAGCTGCAACTGCCAAGAAATAACCATCAAGACCCTTTGTCGTTTTCCTTTTTATACCTGCCATAACTACCTGAATCTCCTCTCCTTACCAATGTAAATCTGCAACAAGCTCACGGAGTTAATGGAGAATAAGGTCCTTAAAGCATCAGAACAAATACTCTCGAGTCCAGAGGATATCTGTTTACTTCATTTGATCATAGGGATAACCTATACCTACACTGAGCTCTTACTCAGTGTCACCATACTTCCTGTGCAATAACAAAGCTCATAGGGCTGATCTGGCTCATGCACATCTGTATTAGTCACCTGGGGATATTCAGACTGATGGACAGTACTAAGCACTCACATGACAACACTGGTTAGAGGGGCAAGACCATTTCTGTAAATTACTGTGGTACAAAAGCAGTAAAAACATTATTTTAGAAAAAGCTGAGTCTGGTAAAGTGTGAAGAAAAATAGTAACAGATTTTAAAACAAAATTACCAAGGTGAAATAAATACACTACCATCATCCAAATTTGGTGCTTGCTTACAGTTCTGATAGAAATACCACTTCAACTGCAAATCTCCCACAGAGGACTGAATAAGCTTCTCCTTTTCACTACGTTGGCATAAATCTAGATAAATGCTAGTGAAATGAGTCATGCGAAACATACAGTGCAGGGTAAAGAGAAAAATCTCACACACTGCATAAAGAGTGACTGTGCTTCTCAAATTTATTTAGTTTTGCAGTAGTGATGAGAATATGGCAGTGAAGTGAACAGCAAAGATGAATCCAGGTATTCAGCGCAGCCAACTCTCATCCTAAGCCTGGGATGTTTCTATTGCATTACTGCATTTGGAGAGGTAATCGATGGGCATGAATTCATGCATCACATCCTGTCATTATCACAGAAACATGAAACAATGAGCCACTCCTTTCCCTAAAATACCTGCCTTTCACATTCCCTCCTTTTTTCATTGTTACAGTTATTTTAATTTATTTCAAAGCAGCTAATAAGCAAAAACAAAACAAATTTCTTTCAACTTTACAAAAGATGTGGGGTTTTCTTGCAGAAAATAAGCCACACGAGGACAACACTGTTCAAGAAAAATGCAAGATCTGCCATGCAATGCAGTTTATGACTTCTCCCCTCCGTGGCAGGAGGACCATTATTTTGATAATTAGGATGACAAGCGTTGGAAAGAAATCAAAATACTTTACCAAAATCCTTCAGATGTATTCTCAAAATATAACAGTAGTGCTTCATTATTTTCCTTTTTCTTTGGAGATTGCACTTATAAGCTGTAGCTCATCCGTAACTAGTACAAGTTTACTTACACAAATGGGAACTATAGTATGAAATGTTCAAAATCAATGAGATGAGAACAAAAAGTAAACAAAATTTAAATATTTTTTGTTTCTCAAGACCAGATTATCTTTTCAATCACATATTTAAAGTATGATTTACATTTACCAAAATAAGAACTTCTGATACAATACATGAAAATACAGATTTACAGGAATAGAATATGATTTTATTAATATTCTTGTTTATCTTCAGAATCTTCCAGATTAGTAAGGAAAATCAAATGTAAATCTATAAAACCTTACCTAGTAGCAACGTTACTTAGTGATGTAGAACTAATCTGAGAGAGCTATCTGGTTGAAAGAAATCATATTTCAGCAGAAAAATCCTTGGTGTTCGCAAGACTTCTATCTTGAAATCCCATTACCAAAATACTAGAAAGTTAGGGAAAGGGTTAGACTTCCTCAGAGGGAGTCCAAACTCTGGATGTTACGAGCTTTTTTCTCCCAGACATGATTGCCCTGTGGGAGTCATATGAACTTTCTTTGAAGGCCACAATTTTTGCTTCAGAATGGCTCAGACTGTTCTGAGATACAGGTATTTTGAAAACAAAATTAAGTTTCCATACAAGGTTAAAAATACTCACTGAGCCCTCTCCCACATCAGACTGCAGAGGCTGAGCACTACTATGCTATCAATACAGTTAGTATATTTTCCAGGAACAAAATATAAACATTGAGTTAGAACACTTAATATAAGTTTGCTAAGTACTGTTGCTTCCTTTCTTGGTCATGGTTATGAGAAACTGTTTAAATGTTGAGGAAAATTAATAGATTCCCCAGACTTCCCTCCTTTGCCAGCAAATACAGCCCTCATGGCACATTGCATAACGTGGTGGAAAAGGAAAAATCAGATTCTCTTGTTAACACACTTGTGTGTCGCTACTTTGTTTTCCTCTTCTCCTATAAATGTCCACTTAGGGTCACCTCAGTTTCCACTGACTTCTACAGGGAAATGTTTAGTCCCTAGGAATAATGAGAAAGACCTGTGCTGTAGTCCCAAGCAAGTCTCCCAGCCCTCTGACAGCAATGCTGAGGGCGACTGGGGCGATGGCACTACTCTGTGGGATTGCCCTGTGGGTGAAAGCTCCTGATGTTCAGTCAACCACAGCAAATGTGTGGGATTGAGAAGAAGGGGATGCTCCAGCCTCATGCCCAGCACCAACAATGAATTCGAGAATCAGGTTGCAAACCACCCAGGCACCGCCAATGAGTTAAACTGCAACTAGTAGGTGAACACACTCTGCAGTAAATAGCATGTATGTGCTGCCTTGAGCTTTCTTCTTCCAATGAACTCTGCTAGTTAGCAGGAACTAAGCCCACCACCCGCCTGAAGGCTGCTTGGCAGCATGGGAGAAGTAAGGTTCTTTATTCCAGTCACTTCCCAGAAGAGCATATTAACATAAGAAAGTCATTACTATTCTCACTATCAGCAAAACTTCAGTGACCTAAAGGAGCCAAGGGATGTGAACAGACAGAGACTCATCTAGAACAAGGATATCTAAGCCACTGTTGAGGCACATTAAAGGGCTCTTTGAAGAGTGAGCCATGCATCTGCTCTGTGCACAAGGTCCCCTGCCCTAGCAGTGACAGATCAGTGCCTTTCACAAGCACATCAAAACTCGCACGTACAAATAAAACAGAAAGGGCTTCTTCCCATAATTTCTAGGCTATATTACTTTCAAGAAGGAAATATAATGCAATGTGCATCTATCATCCTACCAGATGCAGAGAGAGATTTTCTAGAGTCTCCTAAAGACAACAGTAAGACCAGTCCACGTAATATCTTCATATCCCTTTTCAATGAGTTTCTGTCTTGACTCTTTGTGTCAAACATCTGTGAATGATTCTGCCCAAACTCTGGGAGCTGGCTAGGAACTACCAAGTGCAAGTGAAAGCATCTGTGCTCCAGACAGCACAGCTGTATGAATGATGCTGCTTGCCTGCCTGTGGAGCACACACCGTGCCAGCTGTTTGACAGGGTGAATTAGAAGGGAGATCGAAGGGAGGCTCTCCGAGAGAGGCCATGGCACACTTCAAAAGCATTTTTTCCCTTCACTTCCCTGCTTTTATGCACTTCAGTTATTTCACTTCTTTAATCTGATAAACATTAATAAACCAGCAAGTTCTCCTCCCAGCACTGGTTTTGGTTCTTTTACTGTTATTTCTTTAGGCAGTAAGCTTGCACTCTGCTGCTTTACCAGGGTCAGACAGCTCAGATTACACCTTCCTGCATTAGCACCCAAGGATTTATGTAGAAAGTTTCTATTCTGCTTTGTAGGCAGTGAAAATCAACAAGGCCTGCAGCACAACCAGCTTTGTTGTAATGATGTCCTTTACTGAAGTGAACATTGCTGTTGATTATACAAATGTTTTCACCTTTAATGGCATTCATTAAATTGTTTCATTTCATTGTGTTGCACTTAGCTCGCTGACTAATCTGCTCTGCTGAGGAATAAAATAGCAGGGGTTTGGTTTGGTTTTGGAATAAAACCAGATTAACCTAAACCTAAATTGCTTGTTTTGTCACCAAGAAAGAAAGAAAGTAAATACCAAGAAAGGTTTTGCTCATCCTTTTGAAAGCCTTTTTTTTTTTCTGTGCAGCTCTTAGAGCTCTTTTCATGTGAGCTTTGTGAACATTTGTGTGGGTAAAGTTGGGTTGGCATGGGCAGCATGCAGTGAGAACTTCAGGCCTGTAACAGATTTGTTCTCTCTCAATTAGATACTTGATTAAATCAAATACATTTTGGCAGACTCAGAGTTGCTTTTTAAAGGTCAAGACATTTAGCCAGAAAACAGAAACACCACTATGTACAAAACACAAAGGTCTGGTCTGCATCCCAAGGACCCTTCCCAAGCAGCACATGTCTGCGAGCAGGATACAGTGAGATCAAAAGGACAGCGATAAACCAGGGCCTCCAGTGTGCACGGCCAGATAATGATGGCTCTCTGTTGCTATCAACTATGCTTCTAAATGCTACAAAAGAAGAGTTTTCTGAGGTAGACTCATATAGGAGAGGATACTGTGCTTCTGCACTGGAGTGTAATGTATTTTTGAACACTGGTTATGGTGGGAACCCAAATGCAAAGGAATATGGTGAAATGTGGTGAGAATACTAGAGATACCAGAAAAGAACTTTGGTCTTGACCTAGAAGTTTGATAGGATGATGGGCAATATGCAGTGGGACATTTCTCCAATTCCTCCTAAAACCAGAAGTGTAAATGAAAGTTAGGCTATCTTCACACTGTTTTTTGAAGTAGCGGGTAAGAGATGTTCAAACTCAACCTTAAAAGAAGAAGCAAGAGAGCAGCTACATTCCAGCCCGAAACCAGAGAGACGTTTGCTCTGCGAGCATCAGAGTAAATCTAGATGAGCTTTTTCTATTTGTATTTTGCGACTGACAGATTTCCAGTTGAATTATACTAATGCTGCAGACAGCAAAGAACCTGTGCAGGAGAGATCTCACTGTCTGGCACCTATCCGGGACCATACAGAATTCCAACTGAAGCTCCAGTGCTGGCAGGCTGTAAAGCTCTCTGCCACATGGGCATTGTCCTCTCCTGAGATGTTCAGTGACATCCTGACTCTCCATGAGGCTGTAAAAAACGTGTCTCTTCTCAATGGAGCTCTGCTTTTCTTGAGATGTTCTCACTATTTAGTTTTCTTTATTTTTCCACCAGATTTGCTTGATGCTGGCTAGTGGATCTGGAGGATCCTGGAGTTAAAAGAACTGACAGATATACAAAGGCACAGATCACCACAGAAACTGAAAGATGTTTCACTCTATTTTATTATTAACTTGTAGTAAGAGCTTCAGAAATTATTATTCATTACTATTAATGAGCATAGCTCTTCAGAAACAGCAAGATTCTTTGGGGTGGCAGGAAAAAGATAGCAGCTCTATTTTGGAATGAGGAAGGTTATTTCAATCTGAAGCTTTCCTCCTGAGATGTAAAGTGACCAAACTGTCCTAATGCTTTGAGCCATTCTCAACAAAAAACAAGCCTGAATCTTCAGGGATCACAGCAGTAAGGAAGGACTGTCAGCAAATGAGAACAATAGTAGTCTGCATGTCTCAGTTCAATGCTGTACGGGGTTGTATCTGTGTTAACATCTACATCCTACAAGCTTTTATGAGAGAACTTGCAACATGCACTTTCAACTTCCATGACTAGTTTCAGAACAACTTCTATTTCTCTATTTTCTTTCCTTATTAGTAACTATAACCATTACAGAATTCCAGTTTCTGATCATATCTATCTGTCTATATAGCTCCTTCTTGTTACACATTTTGCATTCTAAATAACTCATACCATAGCAAGCAATAAAATTACAAGACTACAGCTATGGCAACTTTTGTTTTTCCTAGTACTAATATTAAACTTCATGCATCAGTTAAACTGAATATAAGCCCATAGAAAATAAACATTTTCAATCTCACTAAAAATTCAGAACCACAAAGAAGATTGATTTGGGTTTTTTCCTTTTGCAAGTTTTTCTTCCAGACAACTCTATTATCTTATCTACCCAAAATACTTTTAAGTAGCAAAACAAGGTCATGTTTTTATTCACACACAGACAGAGATCAAGAAACTAAGTCAGCCACTAGGTAACTAAAGGGAATAGCTGTGATTTATCTTCTATTAACTAACAAAAAGATTTAGCCTGAGACAGAAATGCTGGAAGGATAAATCAATCAATGCCTGCAAGACTCCTGAACAGCAGATTTACAGAAGACAAAAATTTATCAAAACTAATACTCCTATGCCCAAAGCATTACTAATAGTAACGCTTTGGGCTTCTTTTACATTTAAAGAACATACAGTGGTAAATGTTTCCTAACATATCCTGGGTTTTCAGGACCTTAAAGTAAGAACAGGGGAAGAGATGTGATTCAGGGGAGCCTGCAGTAGCTGTTTTCCTGTAAATACAGCCTCCAATCCTATCAATATAAAGTTAATGAGTGGGGGTTCTTCCTCACAAAATCCATAAAGTCATCTGTCAAAGATAAAGTAGATTTTTGGCAGCTGTGATCAAAATGTGTACACTGGAGATTCAGACCACACAGTATAAATGAAGCAGAAAGTCCAGTACTGCAATACTTTCCTGCATATGCTTTTACCTGTTAATGTCACTGTGCTGCCAGTGTTTGCCGTGTGTTCTAGGTAGCACAGGATTCTGATAAAAACCAGAAAGTCCCTCTTCTAGAGAACTAACAAAGGAAAACAAAATGGCAGATAAACTACTGGTTTTGTACTACATACAAATCTCCTGCCTTTCAGCCCATTTTGCATTTCTGTCATGCAGTCTCGAATGGAAAGGAGGAAAATAGCAGGGGATATGTAAGTGCCCGGTGCAGGATGAATTGAGAGGCCAGGCTGCAGTCTGCCAGCACCCAGCTGCCCCTGCAGGCTGGCCCATGCTGTGTCACAGTTCATTTCCTCAAGGGTGCTCATGTTACTATTATTACTATTATTCGAGCTGTGAGAACACCACACAAACTTCTGTTTTCACATAACCATTTTACTTCGGAAATAATTAAAATTAATTCAATAAACTAAAATAAAAATTAATTGCTTTTTCTTCAGATTTCTAAGAAGAGACCAAACTTTGAAGACGGAAAGCAAGAATGTCAGGCACAGCCAGTAGATGAAAGGAGCTTTAGGCTCATCGAGAGTCTCCTTAGTATTGTTGTTCCAAACTACAACAGCTTAGCAAAGTTATCTGCTTATTTCTGTGCTTACACATGGTACTGCTGCATTTTAAATCCTTACAGATCTAACCAATTGCTCAAAGACATGGACAGAGACACCTACACCCATACCGGTGTCCCATTTAGGCACAAAATCCCTGTTACACTCCAGAACTGCCTATTGCCATGCTCCCTCAGAGTACCCCTATGAATCTGGCCCTGCTCAGCCACCGTTTTTCAGGGATGAGTGGCTGAGTTTCTCCTTTACCATGAGCCCGGTGAGCTATGTGCTGTTTTCAGATGCTCACATTATTAATTTGAGAGCAAAGACACCAAATCAGGTCTGCCACATTTGAGAATCAGGCAGTGTTTCTTGCAGCCTGCAACACGCTGCTGACTTAACTCTTTCTGTGTCTCCTAGGACAAGAAAGGAGCTGCCAGAGCAGCTGTGGAACCCCCATGGCTCTAGAAAGCACAGATATATTAAAAAAAACCAGCTTCCCGAGGCTGAAAAGACTAAATACAATACTAAAAGCAAATGATTCATCTGGTGCAATTTTAGCTATGACAGATACTTCTTCTATAGCCTAAGTCAAATCACATAATCTTTCTACTTTTTTTATAGTCATCTATAGTACAGGACAAGTGACAACTATTGCTGTCCTCACTGATCTAATGAGGGGACACACTGATTAATAGAAAAGCTTTTAAGACATGCAAATGGTATTTGAGCTCCAAGAAAAATTGTTTTACTTTGTCATTTGTATTGGTCTTACAGCAGTACATGACGTACCAACTATGCTAAATGCTGCAGAAACACATGGCCATGGACAGCCCCTGCCTCAGAAGCCTAACAGCGTGCAACCTGTCAGTGATGAAATGTAAGTAGCAATTTCAGAAATGGAGCACCAAGTGAGAAGAGATATGTAGCCATGACAATCGATATGGTAACTCTTGGATCACTCACTATTTTCCTGAGAAATATAGATTCACTTCTTCAGAAAGGTGGAGTGGTGCTGACCCCAAGCTATTTGATAGGAGAGCCTAAAGATCCATTTCACTGATATGCTGTAATAGTTCTTTTATTTTATTTACCAGACAGAAACTAGTTACCTAGTATCAAAAGGTTTTGAAGGCTCCAGGTCCTCAGGTCAGTCAAAGCTTAAAAACCCAAAGAGACATGGCAGCAGGAACAGCCACTGTGAGGAACAATCTCTCCATCAGATTGCAGCTTATTTGGGATGGGTAATGGTTCATTGTGAATACACTCATTCAGACTCCCTTGGCTGAACAAATGTGTACACCACAGATGTCTCGAGGGACAGGCGTGAATACTGAAGGGAGAAAATGGAAGGATCCTGATTATACCATGCCCCTCTGAAAAACATCAAATGGGATCCAGAAATAGACACACACTCATGTACAACAACCTCTTTTAAATCTGACCCTTCTCATACATTCTGTTCTTGAGTATAATTAAAATGCCATACAAGCCCACCATATTCATTTAGCAGTGCTGCAGTCAGCCTCAGCTACAAACTAATCTCTTACACATCTCCCTTGCTTGTTCAGAACAGTAAAGAGTTTGCGGTCACACCTTTAGGTTATCCATTATAACACTGATATATGTTATACATAAATAATCAATCTATTAATCCTATTTATAATTTTATTGATCTTCCACAATCACAGATTAATGCTTTACTGAAATGTATTACCAGAATATGCCTGTGCTTTCCTAAAATGCCCCAAAACTGATTTTTATGCCCACTTCAGTGATATATTCTGTGTGTACTTGTAGGCTCTGCATTGGACTGGATACAAACCTCCATTCCCCACCCCCTTCCTTGAATTAAAAAAGTATGTGGAAGCTTGATGACATACCCACCCAAGCAAGAGATACATTTGTAGTACTGCTTCCAATACAAATTCATCCCGACTCCAGTTGTAGTCTTTAGAAAGTGTAGCAATGATTTTCATTCACAATTATTTTCCCAGAACCAGTGATACATATAGAATACAAATGATGTTGTTCTTGTAAACTAGATCACAGTCTTACTAAAGTATGTTTCCTCCTAATGGGTCAAAAAGAGATAATTTATACAGTTAAGTACATTGCAAGCTGGGTCAAATGAACACCTCACCTTTCCAAAATGTCTTCCATATAGAATAAGAGGAAATGTCCAACAATTTAATTATGTTGGGGTCTGGAAAAGATCAAGTTTTCTAGTACTCTAAATAGAGTGAGAGAGCACAATTTTAGATTCATAAAATGCTTTCAAACATTGGCACCTATCCAGATTTATTGCTTGTCTCTGTATGTAGTGAGTGCATAGTGATACACATTTTCTGGGCACCTCAGACAGTGTACAGCAGTTGTCTCACAGGGTTTCCAGGGCAATGACTAAACAGCAGGATTACTCATTATGGTAAGAGGGAAAACAATGAAATTAACTGCATATACACTTTGTGAATGTGATATCCTGGGTTATGAACATTTCATAGGGATATTATAAAACAGTACTAGAAAGATCAACCAGCTCTGTGTTACTAAAATATTCCTCGGGTGATCTATCGAAGCAGAAATTCGTATGTTTTCTACTAAGATTTCAAAATATCAGGAAGTAAAATAATAACAGGTATTAACCCTAAACCTCAGCAAGATAAACTTTAAAAGAATGAAGCTAAGAAAAACCTGTCTTGAAATCCCACGTGAGTTCCTGAAGGCAGGAGAGCGAGCGTTGCTCCATTATTTAATAAGGAAGCTGCAGATCATTTTGCCTGACATCAATGTCAGGAAAACTTATCGAAAGGCTGGTACAGGAAGCAATCAGTGTACAATTAAAGGATGATAGTACAATTAACGCCGGTCAACACAGAAAATTAGTTTTGTCAAAAAAAAAAAAAAAAAAACCCTTCTTATTTTTCCATGAGATTATGAATTAGTTTGGTAAAAGAAACTTCCGTAAGATTTCTGTAGGGCTTTGGTGCTCACCTTGACAGTTTTTTGTAAAACCCCCAGCAATGTGTAACATCAGTATGGTCAATACTAAATGGGCTCAAACCATACTGAATGATCTGTACAAAAATATAAAATTATCTCTAGAAAAAGGTGCAAATTACAAAAGAAAAAATAGAGCGATAAATAATGGGAAGGGTAGACCATTAACAGAGACCAACCAAGATTGCTTAGTAAGGTCTGGACTGTATTTCAACACAGAGGAATTAAAGTTGTTCATTAAGAGAACAAAGAAAATTGGTCTCATGTCCAAGATGGAAAATTATTTTTGTGAAAAGCAGTGACTCTGAAGAGAAAGAAACAGTAATAGCAGACCCAAGCAGACATGTCTTCTCTGAGCATTGTGCAGGCAAAAGTCATTGTACAGGAAGGGGGACTGCTGGTAGGAGCTGTTTGTGCTGCTGCAGCACTCAGAGAGAGACCATTACTGAGAAGATGTGCTGAAAAAACAATCTCCAGAAAGCCAAGGGCCTTACTGAGACAAGTAATTTGAGATGTTAGGGAACTTTTAGAAACTTCAGTTGTTAGGTTACTATGTGAGAAGTTTATTGGATAATTCAGGTCTATGGATACAGAAATGGGAGAGTATATGGCTTTCTAATCTCTTGGTGGGGATGGTGTGTGCTCCATACATGCTACCAAAGACAGATAAATGCAAGGGAAAACCAGCAGAACATTCAGCAGCAAGGAAAGCTAACTGTGTGAACAACACACCGGGGATGTGTTGGATTCAAATCCCTATATAAAAACAACAGTCTTTCTAAAACCTTGCATCAATGCTGAATTTCTGGGTGATGTTCCATGGCCTTTTATTAGGAAACCATGAGCAAATCATCATTACAGTAATGTGTTTCAAACTGCTGTGGACTGACTTCTTGTTCTCCCCGGGACTATTTCCCCCATGTTTAATTTCTGGCATAGTAAGTTATGCAAATACTCATGGCAGAGAACATTAAGCTGTACATTCTGCTGCCCACTGTGCCAATGCTGGTTTGATACTCACAGATATTGATATATAACCTGCTCTTTTCTGCAGATACAGAATTTATCTGCTGCACAGTCTTGAATGAAGCAGCATTATATTTATGAAACGTGAAATAAAAAGCAGAGAAGCACAGAGGTGCATGGTGTTTGGAGAGATGCAACTGGAAATGGACTGTCTGGGAATATAGTCCATTTGAACCAGTCAATGCATTGCATTTGTTATTACCCACATGGTACCATGACATATGTAATCTCCCTACACAGATCAGGCCTATGTCTTCATGTTCACTGAAGATGTGCTTCTAGCATGTAGGCACCAGAAGCTCTAGCTAGCTAAACCAGAGATGATGCTGAGAAATCCACCTACCTGCATCACACACAGTCGTTGCCCAGACCTGTGCCCTTCAGCAAACCTGCACTAAGTTTGGTGAGGCCAAGTACACATTGGAGGATGGTACATAATTCAAAATAATCTTGATATATCAGAGAAATGGATTGCAAGCACAGGATAAAATTAAATAGGTTCAAGAGCAAAAGAACACAGCTAGGCAGAAGTGAGGAGGTGCACAGGCTGCACCTGACTACATTTAGAAAAAGGGAACAGTACAGTCAGTCACAACAAGACAGCAGTATCAGGCTGTGGCCAAGCAGACACATCTAAGGGTGACTCCCTTAGCAGGAATTTAGCCTGCAAGGTACACAAAATAGCCCCTTCACTTAATTTAGCACTGACATGCATCCAACTGCATTACTTGATTCTAGCTTGGTGAGGCACTACAGGAATGGTAGATACAAACTGGAAAGCATCCGAGGTAAAAAATTAATTACCAGAGGGCTGGAAAACATGGAGTTCAAGGAAGAACTGAAAGATATGGCACTCCTTCGCTTAAAGGAGAGAAGGTTAAGAAAGAGACAGACTCTGTAGCAGCCTTCAAATTTATCCCTAGACTTCCCATGGAAAGTAGAAAAGGTTAGAATTCGAGCATTCCGGTCAGCTGACATATTAAATGCTAATACGTTAAATTCAAAAATCCAAATTACATTTTCCAAGAGATAAAGTAGAGAAAAATTTCCAGACAAGTACCTTGCACTGCAAACAACTCTAAGAAGCTGATGCTTTCCTGAGGTTAACAATAATTTCGCATGCTACTTTGATTGACGCAAATGCTCAATCACATTCAAATCAAAATAGGAGGAAGCTACACTTTTGCATGGCTTCCTGTAGGACGTATGCAATGTTACCCCAGAGGAGAAGGTGGGTCATGCAGTGAGTGAGCAGCTCTGCATAGCTGTGTTTCTTTGGGAAGCATTTCCAGCAATTATTTGCAAAGGACCGAGAGAATAAACTGATAAGACATTCTCATGATTAAGTATTTTCATCACTAAAGCAACAATTAGATTTTAAATTAATTGGATTTTGGTTGCTATTTCACTCTCTTTATGTGCTGACTAATAAAGAAGCAGAATAGTTTCCTCTACCTTATCATATTCTAGCCTCACTGGCAATATAGCACAGCCCTGAGCTTGTTTTAGGAGCCAAAATGGACCAACTGTTTTCCAGATTTAAGGGATGGTAGAAGGACAGCCAATTCCCACTTCTTAGCAAAGCTGCTCCAATTCATCTAATGAGTAAGTCAGACAAATAAGTCAACTCTGGTGACATTTGAAACTTTATTTTCTTCTCATTTAAAGGGAAACTATATAGTAATAAATTACTTTCTAATTAGTTTAAATAAATATAGAGTTCTTTGAGCATAAAATGTCACATACTTATTCTCTGATTACATACCTCCATATTTGTTCTTAATATTTATCACAAGTTAGCAGCATTTCTAATTTATTTATAATTATGTAATTTCTAATATATTTCTGAAAATCTCCCACCTTTCCTAATCTCTTACACAATGATATTTGCAAAACACACAAGTGGGAGACTTCAGTTAAAAAGCTTTTCCATGAAGCATCCCTGCTATAGAATGGCCTACTGCTGGAAAAGTATCCTGGCTTATGTACTGAGCTCACATACTCCTTCACCACAAGGAGCTTTTAAATCTGAACCGGACATGTTTATTTCTATGTCATTACTACAAATCCATTTCAGGTTTATAGCTACTGCAAAACAGTTCTGCCATATGAGTTCTGGAAGCACACTGGAAACCTGGGACTGAGCTAAGATACATGGCATTTTTTCAGAGCACTTTGGAAGCCAAAATTATGGAAGACTTTTTCCAGTTTTACCATTCACTTCTTTGTTATGCTTGGCCTTCATCCCCTCCTATCACCTTAAAAATGAAAACAGCATGTTCATTATTATTCATGGATATTCATTGGATAGGGAGAAAGTATCCCCTTCCCCCGCCCCCCGCCCCCGTTACATTTTTATTTCTTTTGGGAAAGTCTTTGCTGTTCTTTGCTTGCGTAGCAATCTTTTGAACTGCTGCTTCCCCATTGAATTCACAGGAAGATAATAATTTGCATTGGCTTTGCTTATTCTTATCTGCACGCTAAATGATGGTGTTGCTGTCAACCAGGAGCAAAGCACACGGTGCTGTTGTACTGCCCAAGTTTCCCCTCTGGTACACCACTGTACACATACTTCTGGCTTCACCCAAGGGTCCCAGTACTTTGTGGCACAAAGTATGGGGATGCTGTCTGCTTCTCAGCTAGCCTTGTATTTAATATTACATGTTTACAGTGCTCAGTACAATATCTGTTCTTCGGTGGGGCTTACTGAACATTACTACAGCATAAATGCTTATTTCTATTAGTGCTACTCCTAATTACATGAAATGAGATGCTATGTATTGCAGCTGATGTAATTTCATTGGCCATTACCTTGTTATTCTCCTATGAGACAGAGAGAAAATCCTATCTTACTTTTTAAATACCAGTAATTAAATTATGTGTTTGTATCCATCCTTTCATATACAAACTCTTTCTGCCTCTTTACAGAAAAGCTATTCCCATGTGTTTGGTTATTCTTGGTTTTCCTGTTTAGATCACCTCTGATAATTCTGCAGTTGCTTTTTGAAATGGGATGAGCAGTACTATGATCAATATTCCTAATGAGAACATTCAGGGAATGGTATTTTAAATATTTATAGAAATCTGTATTTTATAATTGTATGATTTACATTTCTGTTATATTTCTTAAGCATTCTAACATAGTGTTATCTTTTTCAAAAGTTTTACAAAGCTTAGAAGCTTTTATTGACATGTCTACTGTAGCCTCAAAACTCTTTTCCTGAAAAGGAATGGTTAATTTAGAAACCTATGAGTTACATGACAGGCTTATTTTCTTTTTTTTTTTTTTTCCAGCATACTACACTGTCCAGGTTTTGACACTAAACATCGGCTTCAGTTATTGCCATGTGGTCTATTTATTATAGTTATTTTGCACTGCCATGCTGAAAGATTTCTCTTTGCTTTGAATAGTAGTTTGATTCTTGCTTTGGTCACTATGTACATTTTTCCTGAGATTCCTTTTATAACAGAGTATTGTTCATGTAAACCTTCCCTTTCCATGTGCCTCGTATGACACACAAACTCCTCCAGCCAAAAGACACATTTCTCCAAGTAAGTATTATCCACAGATGTCACACAGAAAACTTCCCCCCAAGCTCGTGGACAGGTTCTTAGTCTCTGCTGTGAAGTTCCTGCTTCTGCCCCTTCACAGACTGCAGAATCCCACCTCTCTGTAAGTCGAGCCTCTGTGAGTTGAGTCTTAATAAGCACAGCAAAAAAGTTGCTAAGGTGTGCAGGGATGTCTGTTCTACCTGAAGCAAGCTGCCTTGCACACACAAAAAGAGGTTTAAGGGTAGCAGAAAACATTTTATATGATACATCTCAACTGATTTGAGAGAAGAATAATTTTAAAGACGCTATGTATTCCTTTCCCCCAAAACATACTGCTATTTGTTATTGCCATCTCACCTTCAAAGATCTTGGATGCGATGACACACATACACACTATACATTGTGCAAGATCTTTTATGAATGCAGGTTATGAACTATTATAAATTTGTGCACATGAATACATTAGAATGGAACTACTATACACGCAAGTGATGCTCAGCATTAACCAAAAATGTCAAAGTTACTGATCTAGTATTAAAGTAGGAGTTGTGAGTCTGCAGCATCTTCAAAGCTAGGCTGTGCTGATTAAATGTCTAAAATGGATCTAAAACCCTCTCTGTAGGCATTAAGGACTGAAAAGCCAGGGCTTTAGCACTCATATCCACGCCGAGGTCTATCAAAGATCATCTATGGGCACCCAACACTGAAAGCGGCATTCGGTTTACCACTGGTTCAAAGCAGGCTGAAGCAGGCCATACCTCGAAAAGAAAATTAACCGTGAACTGCGGGCGGGGGAGCAAAACCCCTT